>JARFJB010002243.1:610000-660000 GCA_036346205.1 Vesta saturnalis
TGGGACGTACTTTAGTATATAAATTGTCACCGTCGTTTAATAAATTAAACAAAAAACAATGATCCACCAAATCAGCATTAATTAAATCTACTCAACTTTTGCGTGCTAATTGGCGACAGCCAATTTAAGCTTTACATTTATTGATTTGATTAATTTTGTTTATCTGAATATTTCAGTTTGACACGTATTTTTTTCAAAATTTCTTAAAAATTAAACAATATAAGAGACAAAGCACACATCGATGACAAAGTTTAATTAAGAAGAAAAACAAATAACATTTAGATAATGTTTAATCTATATTATACTCAATCATCATTCGTATACTAAAGCAAGAAAAAGTAAATCAGTTTGGATTATCTGTTTTCATATCTTAAATAGATATCGATTTTAAATGGTACTCATTCGAATTCAATTCACATTCGAAATTCTGTTGGTCACCAAGTGAAGTTAACTTTAGGTCTTCTAAAGGTAGATATATAGATTCGGACTGATTGATGTGCGAGCAGTTGAAAGCGATGTCACCCGGACCACTTTTTACAATTTTAGGCCCATTAGCCTTTCGTGCATCATGTCACTTAATAGGAGGGTTTTTATTTTTGTTTTTTATTAATCTTTGTAATATTCGAAGTAGACTAAAGAAACTTTTGAAATATTGTTACTACTAAAATGTACTTTATTGCAATATTAAGATGCTATCTGTTGTATAAGATAGAATAATAATATACCATGAATTTATTAGCGTTTTACAAGACGAACAAAACATATCATGTTATAACATGGATGAAATTAAGTACAGCATAGCATTAATTTGATGTTGGCAGTTACCTAACATTTTTGTAATTTTGTATATTAACCAAAAAGTCTTTTGAAAAATTCAAAATAATTATAGTGTACGGCAAACGTCAAAATTCAGGCTTCATATGGACTATTTTCTTAAAATCCATCGTTTAACTGTTTAAGATGTAAAAGTAGAATCAAGATCTTACATGAGCAAAGTATATTAGTTTTTCATTTTGCACAAAAACATTCATTGAAAAATTTGTTCATGAAGTAAAATTTATCCGCTATGCACTATTCAAAAGTCACATTAAAGGTAACATTTTTGATCTCATCCGTAAAAGCATACGAAAGAGAGAAAATGATTTGAAAAAATTATTAGGTATCTATGTTTTACAAAAATCTACTATATTCACATTTTGTAAACTTACTCTGTAAAGCCTTTCAAAATGGCATTGTGTAAGTCTCCCAAATCTTACATATGTAAAAGTATTTTAATTTTTTTGATTCTGTTAAATTTGAATATGAAAATGTGAATGTTTTTAAAACCTGTTTTTTTAAACATGCAGTAACTAAAGACAGTTTTATTAGCAAAAATGCAATATTTTGTAAAGAACATAAGTTCACTTACTTCTAACTTATATACAAAAATTACGTGTGTAAGAGATATAGCATTATAGGAAATTTACCCAAGAGCAAGAGAGAACGATGATGGTTCATATGTTGACTAAGATTTGTTCTTTATCTAAATGGTTCGTTTATCAGCTAAGGCGTAGCCAGGTTCAGACCTCAGCTAAGATGAGTGTTCTTATCTCGCCTAAGAGCGCCTTCTTTAAAGGGTTAGTTTTTTCCCTGTTAAAGGGGATTCTTATCTCAGTACAACTGACTCCTACCTTGGATGCGAATTTTTCTCAGCTGAAAGTCAAGGTCAGGCCAAAGTCAGGTTAAGGTCAGGTCAAGGTCAGGCTAATATTAGGTTAAGGTCAATATTAGGTTAAAGTTGGGCCAAGATCAGGTCAAGTCAAGGTCTTCTTCTTCTTGCGGTGCCTATCCGTTTCGGATGTTAACGATCATCATGGCAATGCGCACCTTATCTACTACATCTCGGAAAACTCTCACTGTTATTGTGTTGTACCACACACGTAGGTTCTTCAGCCATGAAATTCTTCTTCGTCCCGGGCCTCTCTTGCCTTCGATCTTCCGTTGCAAAATTAATTGTTGTTCCCAGGTATACACAGGGTGTATTTTAAAATCACCGACAAACGAAAATTGGAGATTCTATGATTCAAAATAAGACAAAAATGATCAAAAACGCTTTTCCGAAAATGCTTCCTAACCGAGATACAGGTTGATTAAAAAATTCTTTTTTTAAGGTTTTTTTAAGATTCCTCAAAAACTACCAAAGATATTACACTGAGATTTGGTACACCTAAATGTCTAATTAAATACAATTAATCAGGTGAGTTTGAGTCAACTGACTCCATCCAGTGGCGTAGAATATTTTAAGTTAATCAGTTTAAGTAAAAAAAAAACGCACTCCGCTGGTTTTTTTTGAAGAAATATTTTTTTGATAGATTCAACATTTAATTCTGCAAATAAAATCATACTTGGTATTTTTTCGATTCGGCACCCCGTATTTGAAATATTTTGCATTAACATAAACGACCACATTATTCAATAAAAATCAAAATTTGTTTTATTTTACAAAAAATAACGCAGTTAACTATTAGGTACATTATTAAAGAGATATTGAAGGAATCAAAAACAAAATAATAATTATTTTTATACATATTGTTCAAAATGTCCTCCTTCCTTTTGAATGCAAGCTTGTATTCTTCTTAGCAAATGAAACTTAACACGCTGAAAAATTTGTGGCATAGCCCTAATCTCATCGCATGCCATCTGTATGCGATTCCAAAGTTGCTCTCGATTATCAATTTGAACAGAATAGACACGAGTTTTCAGATACCCCCACACAAAAAAATCCAATGGGTTTAAATATGGCGATAGTGTCGGCCACGGTACTTCACTTCCTCGTCCAATCCAGCGTCCAGGGAACCATGCATCTAAAAATTCTCTGACGTTTCGTGTAGAATGTGGTGGTGCACCATCATGCATGAAATACATGTTCATTCTAACATCCAAGGCTCCGTCGTCTAACAATTTTGGCAAATCTTCCCTCAAAAAATTGACTTCATATGCGACACACCAAATTCTAAACCTAACACGCGTACTTATTGATGAATTTTCATAAACTCTATCTAAAATTTGTTCCTCAATTTCAACTGGTACACGAACATTTCGTCCGGAATTTTTCTTTCCTTTTAAACTTCCATACTCTAACAAGTTACGATGAACGGTTCTAAACGTAGTATCATGTAGGTGTCTTCTATTTGGAAATCTTTGTTCATAAAGTCGAGTAGTTGCACGAGCATTGCAATTAGTATTACCATAACATAAATGCATATCGACCAGTTCTCGTTTGGAATAATTTAGTTTTTCACAATAATTAGACACAAACAATGAATTACAAAACACACGGAAATGCAACTATTTTAGCAAACATAAGATACGTAACTGTCAAATACAGAGCAATCTCTGATTTATTTAATTTGGCTATTACTGAATAATGTAGTCGTTTATGTTGATGCAAAATGTTTCAAAACCGGGTGCCGAATCTAGAAAGTACTAAGTGTTGATTTTATTTGCAGAATTAAATGTTGAATTTAACAAAAAAGTATTTCTTCAAAAAAAGCAGGGACGTGCGGTTTTTTTTTACTTAAAGTGACTCAAACTCACCTGATTAATTGTACTTAATTAGACATTTAGGTGTACCAAATCTCAGTGTAATATCTTTTGTAGTTTTTGAGGAATCTTAAAAAAATCTTAAAAAAATTATTGTTTAATCAACCTGTATCTCGGTTAGGAACCTTTTTGGGAAAAGCGTTTATGATAATTTTTTTCTTATTTTGAATCATAAAATCTCCAGTTTTCGTTTGTCGGTGATTTTAAAATACACCCTATATATATATATATATATATATATATATATATATATATATATATATATATATAGTGTGTGTGTGTGGGTGTGCACTTTTCTATGCTTTGGATATTTATAAACAGTTGACCAGGAATGTTGTTATTTTTTGACACTATCATATATTTTGTTTTCGCGAAATTCATTGCAAGCCCATATCGTTGGCTTACCTCCACTACCTTTATCATTATTTCTTGCACACTTTCGAGACTACCTGATATTACTACTGCATCTGAGTATTTTAAATTATTAATGTATTCCTCGTTAATTTTGATACCGCCATTAAATTCGTCCAGGGCTTCTTTGAAGGTTCTCTCCGAGTATACATTGAACAATAAGGGTGACAATACGCAACCCTGCTGAAGACCTTTTTAATGCGAATATCCCCCGAGTCCTCTCCCTGGTTGATGTTTGGTTCCAGTGTAGATTACTGATTATTTTGATATCTTGCTCATTCACTCCAGTGTCCTTTAGTATTTCAATAAGTTTATTATGCTATACATTATCGCGCGCCTTTTGATAATCAATAAAATATACATACACATCGCAATTAACATCTTTGCAGTGTTGGATAAGAACCTGAATAATAAAGAGAGTATCCCGCGTATCTAACGTGTTTCGGAATCCAAATTGTGTGCGGCTAATATATTCCTCGCAGTGCTTCGTAATTCTCTGATGAGGCTAATAGTACGATAATGCTTGCAGTATTTCCCTTTTTGTTTCTTAGGCAATGGTGTAAATGTTGACATTAACTATGGTTTTGGTATCCTTCCTGTCGAATATATTTTGTTAAATAGAATGGTTATATGTCTAATTGCATCTGTATCCATTAATTTAATTAGTTCAGTATGTATTTTATCAGGGCAAGCTGATTTTCCATCTTTTAATCGTGATATTGTACTACTCACTTCGTCTATTCTAATTGGTAAACTATCTAACCAGTTCAATACTGGAGGTTGTTCTGTTCTGTTATCTTCAAAAAGGTCAGTTATATATTCTTTGCAGATATCCATCCTTTCTTTGTCATCCTTGATGATTTTTCCATCTTTTGTGTAAACTATCCCAGTTGTATTGGATTTATATATCCCAGTTACTTGTTTAACATATTTATGCATGTTAACTAAATAAAATTTCTGATCTAGTGCTTCAATTTCATCTCATTGTTCTCTATACCACCCTTCTTTTGTTTTTCTCATTTCATATCTTATATGCCTTTGAATAGCTATATATCTCTCTTCGTTATTTTTTCCTTCCTTATCTACTCCATATGTAATGTGTAATATGCTGTCAGTCATCCATCCCTTCCTTTCCTTGTTTTTATCAGTTAGTTGTTCGTCACTGATGTCATTACTTGTTATCTTATGTACCGTTCCCTATGCGTCGCTTATTGTTCTATTGATTTACATTTTTCCGTCGGTGCTTTAGTATTGTTCCTTTTGCTTCTTCTTCTTTCAACTTTATCATGCTTCTTTGACGTTTTCTTTTGAGCTTAATTCTAAATCTTCCGGCTAGTGGGCAGTGGTCCGACGAAATATCTGCACCTGGGTACATCTTTACTGACAGACAACTATTGCAGGATCGTTTGTTGATTAGCGTATAGTCCACCTGATTCCTCAGTATATTTCCTTCACGATCTTGTGGTGAAATCCACGTATATAGTTGACGCGCGGGAAGTTTGGAAAATGTATTTAATATTACTAGTTCTTCTTCTTCTGCAAATTCCTTAAGTCCATCACCTTTTTCCTTCCTTGTGCCTAGACAGTATTCGCCAATAATTTCTCCATATTTTCCTTCTCGTATCTTGACACTCAAGTCCTCCATAACTACTGTTATATCATAATAAAATACTTATCTGTTATATCATGTTTATTAAACTGTTCTAAAATGTCACTGCCTTATAAAACTGATCAATTTCATCTTCTGGTCGTTCAGCTGTAGGGGCATATATTTGAATGATATTTAATCTGATTGGCGTACTTTTTAGTTATAATTAATATTCGTTCTGAGATGGGTATAAAGTTTGTGACATACCTTTGTAGCCCTCAAGATATCACCATTGCTACTCCATTCTCGTCACCCAAAAAACAAATCTTAATGTTCTCTAACCATGCATTGCCCTGTTCCGCGCATATCATCTCGCTAATGCCCATAATACCAATTGCTAGTCTGGTCATCTCTTGAATAGCATTGCTGATTTTTCCTGCTTGATACATTGTTTTTACATGCCATGTACATATTTTTATGACTTTTCCACACATTTTAAATGTCGTTTTACAGGGATTTCGCTGGATGGCGACCTGGGAAGCGCTGTAATATCCTGGATTTCTTACCATGCCAGATCTTGGACTCCGATTTCCATGAGTATGTGTTGCAAAACTATCATCCGTTGTCATTTTGAATATTCTTGGGAAGTATGATGAGATGATTTCCTCTTGCCTTCCTCATCATAGTAACCGAGCCGGTTTTACCTTACTCGGTATGCGCCCCTGACTTCATAGTATCAAGATGTTCCGAAATCCTTCTTCTTCACCTTGACCCAGTTCCTACATTGCTGCTGCCCAATGCCAGGTAGTTTTGGTTCACCCCAGATATCAAGATTATCTTAAAGGTATTTAAAAATTCTTGGAAATGCATCTCTCATTGATCTCCTCAAGGTTCGCACCAAGAAACAAACCCATGACTAATCAAGTTTTTCAAGGTCACATGACCTATGCAAGGTACAAACCGGATGTGAGGCTACAATGTAAATGGCTCGCGCGTTTCTCATAGGTTAGTTCAGCAACAATATGAATCTATTAGGGTTAAATGAAACTACATTATGTAAATCATTTACGAATGCGGTTGATGTCACTACCACCGAAAGGTATGAAAATACTCCAATTAAGTAGGTGCTATTCATACCAAGTACGGATCTCGGGTAATAAGACTAAACTTGTCACTACAAACTGTGAGTTGAAGATGGTACTGATATATTTTTGTATTTCAAAGCACTGAAATTTATTTGTGGTTGCAATTTACGACAATAGACTATACTTTTAACACTGAAATAATGGCATAGATCATAAATACTATCTAGCTAATGTAATTAGGGGACCAATAAAATGACACAAAAAATCGATGGTATGATTTTTATTTGTTTTTGAGATATTTGAAAAAGATAAAATTTTTGAAATTTCTATTTTATTTCTTTATTTCATGTTATAAGCAAATAAACCCTTAGTTACCGTAACCATAAACACGTTCATAACTCCCTTGGGAAGTTATGAACTGGTATCTAGACAGTTATAGATCTATAACTGCCCTCTAATCATTCTAATGTATTTTGACAAATATTTGCAAACTTGTCAGTTTTTATATACATTTTAACCATGCATACTTAATTTTTAATTTAATAACCAACAAAATTTCGTTTATAATTATAATTGTGATCTATTAGAATAAAATAAAATAAAAATGATCAGTTATAACTCCTTAAGTCCCTCTGATGTATTTACAAAAATAAACCGGCAATTGTCGAATTTTTCACTGAAATGATTTCTCGAATTACAAGGATTTTGCTCTTCACTATTGTCACTGTTTATAACTGTACTCAAAGTTGAATATGATGTTCCCCTTCTTTCATCTGACATTCCAGCCAACATTCTTGTAGTTTTATTTTTCATTTCCACGCTGTCTGCCAAATACCCTTCTGCTACCGTTAAACTTCCACCAAGTCTCTTCAATGTCACCATACTTGGTCCTGCATTGACCAAGGGAGTCGAAGAATTCCTCCGCAAACAATGTCCCGTGAAAGCTTCCGGATTTGCCGTCGTGCTCGAAAAATCGCGCGTGTTTTAAAGACCTTTTTATCCACTTATATACTAATCTTTATAGATTTATGAAAAACTCTATCAGCTTGGAAAAATCATTTTCTTTTTGGAAATTCTACATATGTATTTTCATTTAAATAGGTAACTTTAATGTTCATTTTACAAGTTTTTTATTTAAGTTGCATAATTAACAATATTTTATTTTAGAACTTTTCCTTATTTTATAAAACATTAAACACAAAGGAAAGTTAAGTAAATACACTTTTTTGAAAATGCAGGTCTAATTTCAAATATTTCGTGATGATGGTCCATGAAAGGTTCAAAACGCGATCAGACCATCAAATGTGACAAAATACTGAATTTATAATAAAAAAACGTTTCAAAATCAGTTTTAAAAATATCAGGATCGTATTTAAAAAAATAGTTAATGATGGCTATAGAAATAGGAAACGTCCGATTGAAAAACCGACTATGTCGTGTTAAAGCCCGTAACAAGTTGCAGCAGTGTTTGTATTTTTGCTCTAGCATTTATAATAACGCCAGAAAAAATAAAATAGAAATTTCAAAAATTCAATTTTTTTCAAATATCTGCAAAACAAAAAATCACACCATCGATTTTTTTTTGTATTTTATTCGTCCCCGAATTACACCGAATTACTATCTATTACCATTTCCGAGATCCCCATAGTGAGAATCCTTATCTTGGACACAGTGTATATATATATATATATATATATATATATATATATACAGGGTGATTGGTCGAAACCATTCATTAGAAGTATTAGGAGTTCCAGCCATGGCTGATTTCTGAAAGTTTGTATCTGGACTAAGTGATTTATATTCTATTTAAGGAAAATATTTTCATGATTCCGGTTATACCGGAAGTAGCCATCAACTTTGTTATTTTAAATTGAATCGTACCATTTTTATGGTATATTCGAATTGTACTCGCCATTTTAGTAGAAATTTTATCAATGTTCCCTATACTTAAATTTAATATTTTTTGAGATTTAAATTTTTTTTCGAAAATTATTGGTTGAACACTATGACATTTGACAATGCCTACTAGCGCCATTTTTAGTACGAAGCAAGTAATATTGACGTTATGCATAGGGGTATCCTTAAGCTTTACGCTGATGCTTCCGGTACTGCCGAATTATCTACAGGGTGTTCAAAATGTGACTTCCATCTTATGAAAATAAAAACCATCAAAACTTAACTTTTTCAAACACAATGCCCAATATTTTCTTCCTTTGACGGATGCAGAATAAAATTCTGCATTGATTTGTATTGGCATTCCCTATACCTATCTTGAACAGTTTTTCAGTTATTCAGGTATTTCTAAAATCTCGTCCGAAATTTAGAAAAATTAATTCGATTTCTCCACGGCCGAAGCCTACTACAGATGCAGAAACCAATTACATTAATGTAGTTTATCAAAGCAAACAGAACTGTTAAATTTCGTCAACAAATAAGATGAGAATAAAAGTAATATGCAAATAATAACTATTAATATTATTGAAAGTAAGAAAAACAATTCAAAATTTTATAAATGTTCTATGTGGCCTCCATTTTGTTGAAGACAACCTAAAGGTCTTGACTGAACTTCTTTCGTGCAAGCTTTTTTGACGTGATGACGATTTAACTGGCGAAATGCCGTCGTTACTCTTAAGCCTAGGTCTTCTCTTGTGTGGACTGGAGTGGCGCATACTTGATCCTTGACTTCGCCCCACACGTAGAAGTCGAGTGGAGTTAGATCGGGAGATCGGGGAGGCCACCGCCATGGTCCGTTTCGACCGATCCACTGATCACCAAACATAGTGGTGAGCTCTTGATCAACGTCACGCGTTGAATGTGCAGGAGCTCCGTCCATTTGATACCAGCAGTATTGTAAAATATTAAGAGGCAGATTTTCTAAAAATTCAGAGACATCCGTTCTCAGAATCTCCAAATATTTTATACTTGTCAAATTTGAAAAGAGACACGACCATTCATTACAAGACAAAACACGTTAAAACTAAATTTGTTTGAAAATTTGATTCTCGCTTGAAATATGGGTTTTCCGACGCCCAATAGTGCCAATTACGTCGATTAACAATTCCTTCTCTGGTAAATTTTGCTTCGTCCGTCCAAATTATTTTTCGTAAAAACAGCGGGTCTTCCTGAATTCTGATTAACATTTGCTCACAAAATTCCACTCGCTTGAAATTATCGCCTGGATGAAGTGCTTGAACCAAGGTAAACGAATAATCATGGATTTTATGCTTCTTTAAGATGTATTGTATGGAATAGTAAGACAGGCCCAAATCTTCTGCAGCAGATCGCATCGAGCCGTAGAGATAGTTATTAAAATATGCTAGGACATTAACTTCATTAGCTTCTTCGCCAGTAATAGGTTTTGATCGTGTTCTGGCAGCTTTCTCTGTTCCATACCGTAAAACGATTGACTCTATTCGCTTAAATTTGTGCTTGTTCATTGGTGTTAAATGAGGATATCGGTTATTAAACAAACGGCTAGTTCTGCTAATAATCTTATCACATTCTCCATGAATATAAAATAAGTTCAAAATATCCCTGTTTGAATACTTCCCATTTTCCATTTTGATAAACCGAACACAGAAACACAACAAAAGGTATTGACAGCTACTAACAACAAACTTAGCTGTGGTTTCCATGGCTATCCATGGAAAAATCAGGTAAATCGTTTTGAATTTCAGAAGAAATGAACAAATACCTCAATATGAAAAAAACTATCGAAGATAGGTATAGGGAATGCTAATACAAATCAATGCAGAATTTTATTCTGCATCCGTTAAAGGGAGAAAATATTGGGCATTGTATTTGAAAAAGTTAAGTTTTGATGGTTTTTATTTTCAAAAGATGGAAGTCACATTTTGAACACCCTGTAGATAATTCGGCAGTACCGGAAGCATCAGCGTAAGGCTTAAGGATACCCCTATGCATAATGTCAATATTACTTGCTTCGTACTAAAAATGGCGCCAGTAGGCATTGTCAAATGTCATAGTGTTCAACCAATAATTTTCGGAAAAAAATTTAAATCTCAAAAACTATTAAATTTAAGTATAGGGAACATTGATAAAATTTTTACTTAAATGGCGAGTACAATTCGAATATGCCATAAAAAGGGTACGATTCCATTTAAAATAACAAAGTTGATGGCTACTTCCGGTATAACCGGAAGTGTAGTCATCATGAAAATATTTTCCTTAAATAGAATATGAATCACTTAGTCCAGATACAAACTTTCAGAAATCAGCCATGGCTGGAACTCCTAATACTTCTAATGAATGGTTTCGACCAATCGCCCTGTATATATATATATATATATATATGTATGTATATATATATATATATATATATATATATATATATATATATACAGGGTGAGTCATTAGTGCGCCGTCGGAAGATCCTGGCTTTATTATTAAAAATAAAAAAAACGTTATAGCGCCGATCTATATCAGACTTAGATGTGCATCGAATAAAAATAGTTTCCTCCCTATAGGGTGTTCCATAACTGCAGGACCGAACTCAGCTTTGTTTTGTTAAATGGAACCCTATATCTATTTAATTTTATTATTATTTGTCTTGTGGAATGCTAAAAAACTGTACTTCTTTTTTAAATTTATTTTGTGGCGTTGCCAATTTAGAGAATTTTTTCCTTAAAAAAGTCAAAATTTATACCTTTACTTAAATTGTTCTGAAGACTTTAATATTAACAGTAGAACTGTAAGGTTTGGCAGACGGGTAAACAAGACCTTTCTCTATCTTTTGACCTTCATACTTCCTGATTATACTATACTGGGTGTTTACAAAATATGGTCAATTTTTGCAAATTCGAAATGACCATAACTTTCGTTTTTTAAATGGAACACCCTGTATTTTGTGTTATGTCATCGTGTTCTGTTTTTAATTCTCTTACTTTTTTATTAAGCATGTAATATACCTAACGTTTCGCGTTCTCGAAATATTTAAAAAATGCTCCAACTTGGCAACGCCACAAAATAAATTTTAAAACGAAGTACCGTTTTTTAGCATTCAACAAGACAAATAATAATAAAATTAAATAAATATAGGGTTCCATTTAACAAAACAAAGCTGAGTCCGGTCCTGCAATTATGGAACACCCTATAGGGATGAAACTATTTTTATTCGATGCACATCTAAGTCTGATATAGATCGGCGCTATAACATTTTTTTTTTAATAATAAAGCCGGGATCTTCCGACGGCGCACTAATAAATCACCGGTATATATATATATATATATATATATATATATATATATATATATATATATATATATATATATATATATATATATATATATATATATATATATATATATATATATATATATATATATATATTGTAACGTGTAATTTGAGAAACGGAATTTTGTTAGTACGATTCTTGAGATTCTTATGCCTGTTGTTAGGCAACACACTTTAAACTCCAATTTGGGAACAATAGGAGTGTCTATTTTGAATTTCTATTAGACAACGTGGCAACAGTGCGTCTATTTGCGTTCAATTTCTAATAAATTTAAAGCGTGATAAGGCCGAATTTTTGGATTTCTTAAAAAGAAACATGTCACTTCTTCTTTTCTAGTTTCTGGTGTAGCGAACGCCATTTTAAGAAAAACGAAAATTTTTGCGTTTTAAGGAATTTGAGAAGGTCACGATTTTTGTGTAACGTCTATACGATTAAGATTTCATAGAAATTACGTACAGCGGATACTGGTTTTACATTCTTGGCCATAGCTAAATTTGATACTGCATATTTGTAGTGCTCGTTTTGACGGATTTAAAAAAAATTCTTAAAAACCGTTCTCAATGGATCAAGAGGTGAGTTAAATTGTTTCTTTCTTTTCATACGGTTCATCTCTAATTAAACCTTTACATTAATAAATTACATGTGTTCTAAGTCTACATAAATTAAAATAACAATTTAGTATGCAATGCGAACGCTAAAACAAAACGGTTTCTCCAGGTTTCTTTCTCTGATTGTGATTGTGGTCCTTTCGTCGCTCTTCAGTTCAATCAATGCTATAACGGATTGTTCCACCGGTATACGAACTACTCCTTCACGCCTGGATAGGAAAATCCGAATAATTACTACGTGACGACTGACTATCGAGCAGGTTATACACCAGCCCGCAGGAAGATAACTCGACTCTCGCTAAAACAACATTAAGCTTAAGTCACGTAAGACACACAAACACTCATTTTACCATCGACTGATCGGTGAGCCTCTTAAATGTTTAATCACTCCATATCGATGGACAATTGTTTTAAAAGTGCAACTTCGAGCTACTTTATAAGTGGTTCGTTATTAGACGAATTACAGCTGTAAACATAACACGATTTATTCTTAGTGTATTCCCCATATATGGAAATTAGACACTGCTCTGGGGTTATATCTACCGAAGTTATGTTGCTGGAAGTATAAAATATTTAATTAAGTTTAAGATTCACTCTTATTCGTACTTAGTGAAGTGTTCACTTTTCCTTATTATCTTGTTTCTTCAGTGCTTTACTGAGAACACTTTAGAAATTGAATTTGGAAATGTAATTATATTCGAAGCAGCTGCGGTCAAGTACATCTGATCACTGTGAAGTTTGCTCCTGTATTTAAGATAGGCAGTTATATAGAGAGATCCGCATTCTAACTAAAGACTGACGTGCTTGTAAATTAAAACGCGTTATATTCGGTGATTCACATAATGAGTAAATACTGCTAAAAATTAAATAGTTAAATTTACGCTTGGTATTCTTTCATCTGCTATGTGTTAGTATCTACACTCCAATTGTTACGTTCTAACAAACGTTATCATAAATAGGGGAGCTATTAGTAATTCATGAATGTGAATATTATAGCCTTCAGCTTGAATTTTCTTAAATTTTTTTGTTTGTTGGGCAAAGCTTTAGCGTTGGTGAACATTAAAGTAAATTATAATTTATGCTTATAGTTTTGTGGTTAACAATAGTAGCAGACTATCATTTTTATGTGTGTTGCTTGCATATTTTACCTTTACTTTATTTTATTTTGTGTTTTGCTCATTTAGTATTTTCAGATTTAAACCTTTTTATGCAATGCTAGACCCCCTGGCCGATAATTTTGGTTATTTATATGTAAGTCAGGTTATGATTCGGTTGATTTAAAACCGAGACACCCGTTGTAAGGAGAGCTCTTCCTATCACTACGGTTTCATTCTTGTAGTTTGCATTTATTTTGGGTTATGTATTTTGTTCCTAGGTTCAATGCTGGATGTTACACTATGCATAAAAAGCGCCGTTTCATTATACTGTACTTGTGATTCAATCAAATTTTGCTTTCTTTTATTTTATTTAACTGAAGCACTAGATAAGGGTGAGTGTGGTACTAATCACAAAATATTTTTTTATCAAATTGCGTAAATGTTAAATATTTTCGGGTTGTTTTGCTGAATAATAGCTATCTCGATTTACAATACCCGTTGTTCGAATGTTTATTTACTATCCCCACTACATTGGGATATTCACACTAGTATGCCACTAGTATGGCGAGTTTATGTCAACCATTTGTAATAGATTTAAGTTTTGGGGTTTATTATTATCAATACCGATTATATCTACAACGATTAAACAGATTTGTGTTACTTTACTTATAACTGCTTTCTTTACTACTGCAGTCTAGGAGCGATATCCTGACCGAACCTATTCCCTTCTAGACTGTGTCCAACCGTATTTTTAACTGTAGCGGCTCTCTTACTGTGCCGTAGCCCTTTACTTGATCTAAGGGCGATATAAACATAAATCAAGTGGTGGCCTTTTAATTTCTCTGTGTATCTACGCTAACCACACGCCCACGCATTCAAGTGCCTAACCGACCGTTTGAGCTTCCGACCTGTTTCATTCTAACTGTTACGCACACCTTTTACTTCTGCTACGACCGTGCCTTTGTGCATGTAACTATATATATATATATATATATATATATATATATATATATATATATATATATATATGCGGAGAAGAGCAGAAGGCCACGTATTTCATAGGCTGCTCGAGCTTTCCGAACGCCTTGAGCCACAATCATGGATTACCAGCATACATACATTAGGTATATATGCATAGTGGGATTAAAGATGGGTGTGGTCAGGATAGAACTGGAAGGAACGGAGTTAGGGTTATGAGTGGGACAATACTACCCCAGCATTTGCCTAAGTAGCCGCACATGGTGTGCATATACGCAGTGACCATGCCGCTACGTGTGTATGAAAACCCTCTAAAAAACCTCATACAAGGTAGACGGTAACGGGAATCGAACCCGTTACATCCCGAATGCAGGTCATGTCACCTCTACGCTATTAGCTCGGTATATACATATATATATATATATATATATATATATATATATATATATATATATATATATATATATTCAAGCTAAATCGACAAAATTTTTTCAACTGACAAGGTCGCGAGCTGTACAGCGAATTTGATTTTTTTTTAAATAGGAAGGGGGGTCAAATTGCATACCGTTTGAAAGGTATTGCAAGTAGAATTCAGCGACATGCCACTTGCCATAGTTATCTCTAAAGATAGCTTCTCTATTGTAAATTAAAGATTGGGAGTAGGTCTTAACTGGATTAACCGAAGATTTAGTGAGCGCTGAAAACTATGGTAAATTTATGTTGTTTAACGAACGTCAGAATCTTAATGGTGGATTGAACGTCGAGGACGCGTTCAATGGCCACCGCGATCACCTGACTTGACCCCACTAGATTTTTTCTTGTGGGGTTAATTGAAGAGTCGTATTTACCTCGATAAACCAAATAACTTGAATGAACTAGTGCAACGAATTCTCGAAGAAACAGCAAATATCCTCGCGAGTTCATTTTGAATTCAGTTGATTTTCTAATCGAATTTCTTACTGCCAAGAAGTGAATGGGGAACTGTTTGAGTATCGCTCATAAATGGTTCTTATACTGGATGAACTTCATAAATTTAAAACACGGTTTCAACAATCTGATGTTACATTAAACACCATAAAACAATTCATTGTTCCCCAATCTAACTGGATCTTCAGTTATCCAGTTAACTCCCAAACTTTACAATAGCGAAGTTACCTTTAGAGATAACTATGGCAAGCAGAATTCTACTTGAAAATACCTTTCAAGCGGTATGCGATTTGACCTCCTTCCTATTACAGAAAAATTAAGTTGGCTGTGCAGCTCCCGACCTTGTCAGTTAAAAAAGTAACAAAACTGAAAATAATAGAAGGCTTTGTAAACAGCTTGCATATTAAGCTTTATCGATTCAGCTTGAACAGTTTTGAAATAACAACGTCGGTTCCATACATTTGGTACTCAGATATATATATATATATATATATATATATATATATATATATATATATATATATATATACAGGATGATTGATTAGTGCGATAAAGTTCAGTATCTTCTATGTCCTTCGAAGTATCAAAGCAAACGTTACGAGCGATTATAGCCATCATTAAGCTTCATATTTAAAAATTAGTTACAATGTTACAGAGTGTTCCATAACGCCGTGCCGCACCAAAGTTAAATTTTTTTAAACGAAACACCCTATATTTTAATTTAAATTTGAAATCCGCTTCACTTCCTCATTACAAAAATATATACTTGTAATATGTTATACAGGGTATTTAAAAAGTTATAACCACTTTTCCATGAAAATCGTAACAAGTTTACCGCCCTGTATAATTTCAAAGGGCTATAAGAACAATGATCTGTTGCAGCCGTAGCTTTTTAATAATTGTCAAATTTTATAAAAATGATTGAGTTTGTGAACACGCACACGCACACGCTCACGCACACGCACACGCACACGTACACGCACACGTACACGCACATGCACACGCACACGCACGTGCACACGCACGTGCACACGCACACACACGCACACGCACACGCACACGCACACGCACACGCACACGCACATGCACACGCACACGTACATGCACACGCACACGCACACGTACACGCACACACACACACACACACACACACACACACACACACACCAAGTCCTCATCATATGGGAAAATTTTGTACTCTTTTGGTCAATTTTGATGCAAAGTTTATGTAGTTTCAATAATTTGCTCCAAAACTAGTCTTATTTCATTTTGTCGAGGAGATCACATTCATAACTTAATTTGCAACCAAATAATCCGCCACTATTTAACGTTTATTTTTGAAATAAAAATTCCTCCGTTTTTCCTTTATTCCAATCGCGACTGACGCTTACATAAAAAGTAAGACTGCCATTCACCATATGCGGTGAAAACAGTCCTCATAGACAAGCAGTTAATGTTTATAATGCATAGTCCCTAACAAAAATGTGCAACACTCTATTGTATCTAGAGAAAAATCTAAATCAACAGGCTCGTTAAAAAATAATTTAAAAAAATCGCCTATCCCTTCAAAAGAAGAACTTAGATATTGCATTAGCGACATAAGACCAGAAAGCATTCAAAATTCAATTAGCGAGGTGTCAAGAAGGACAATAATTTATATTGAGTGTAATTTTTTTACTAATTATTTGATCCAGATTGTAATAATTGCAATTGTACTTAATTATTAAATAGCTACCTACATATCTATGAGAAGTGTTCATAGTTGTTTTTTATGTTAGCGTCAATCGCTCAATAAAGAAAAAATGTATATATTTGTATCGTATTGTATTTTTTGGGGAATTTTTATTATAAAAATATCCAACAACTCATTTTGAGTTGTATTAAAATGTACCGTAATTTATGTTCTTCGTTCATTTAGTTGTGCGTTTGGTGTAACTTAAGTGCATATCCTCTTAGGGGTTTATACTCCACTTTTTTCTGCTCATATTTTCGCGCAACGCGTCATCATCTGACTTCCTAAGCGTCCATTTTTTTCATTTCTTGTGTTACACTGTTTGATACAGGAAGCCATTTTTGGGTTTCCACCTAAATTTTGTGAAAAATGCCATTGATTTAATGGTAAGAAATATTTAACCCGTAGTACTAAAATCTAAAACATTTGCTTTTTGCTTTTTCTTACTTTGACAGTTTAATTTTACCGCTTTTAATTGCACATTTAATTCTACTTTTACATACGCTTTCATTTTATGATTGCGTTTTGCTTTTAATGCAGATCTAAATGTAGATCCCATTATTTATTTTGAACTTTCGAGAGAATGCAATAAACATTGGATTAGCCAAATTTCTTGAAGAGCAATTTATAAGAAATAAAATTCCATTTTGGTGAGATTTACAACGTAAAGCATTGTTATTGCGATGTATTGCGCAACATTGATACAAGCATTACATCACCTTGGTTTGCATTTCCGCATTTATTTTTTTACAATACCAGGGGTTCTCAAGAAGATGTATTATATTTTGTAACAGGTTTAATGATTTCTTAGCATAAGGCCATTTTTAAGATATATTTTATATAACCCTAAATTTAACTGTTAATAAACATAGTTTGTATATATTTTTAGTTTTTAGTAAAATTTTTATTGTAAACCTCGGTTTAGTTATTCCGAGCATAATTAAAAAATAACTTGGCGTCCGAGATTATTTTTATTAGTGTTACATTGCAGTTTCTCTATTGATGTTAAGTGGAAATAACACAGCATAAATTGTGGTAATTAAGCAAAACAAAAGCATGAACCGGCCTATTTTAAACTACCGACTGAGACAAATGCATTATTTTTGGTGAACGGGTTATATCTCGAGTTAGTTTAACGATTTGTTAGGAGAACATTTAACACCCATTAATTTATTAAATTTTTTAAACCACTTCAACCACTATATTATAAATAGTTATTATTAAAAAATAGTGGCGGATAATTTGGTGGCAAATTTAGTTATGAATGTAATAGTGGATCTCGCCACATCTCGACAAAATGAAATAAGATTAGTTGTGGAGCAAATTATTGAAACTACATAAATTTTGCATCAAAACTGAACAAATTTAAATGAGAATTACGATATGTGGCTATAAAAATGTATTTGGCCAGCAATACAAGTGTCATTAAGTGATATTATGGAAGTTAATTAAAATTCATTTGGAATAAAAATGCGCTTTTTGGAAAAAAACGGAAAATATAAGAATATTTCCTAAAGTTCTGAAATTTGGTACATTGGTGTAAAAGTGAAAGAGGAACTTTCTCATAACATTTTTTCGTAATATTGAGAAATAATGCCATTTTCGCCAACTTATTTAAAAATATAAAATTTGAAAAGTGACGAAAACCACGTGCTTACTTTTGAGCTCGTCATTTGACATCCTTTTTGAAGCAAAAACGATTAACAAATCAAAATTTACTTGAATCGAGTAATAAAAATTTTCTCATATGATGCGGACCTTATGTGTCACACTATAAGTATATATATATATATATATATATATATATATATATATATATATATATATATATATATATATATCTCCCCTTCATCTCCCATAATTGCTAATTTAGTAATAGAATTCATGGAGGACATTTGTCTTCAAAATTTAAGTTTTTCACCATCATTTTATTTCAGATATGCTGATGATATCCTTTTAACATCACTACATGACAAAATTAATGAGGTACTAGAATGTTTTAATAATTTTCACCCTAAATTACAGTTTACGATTGAATTGGAAAAAAATAACAAAATATCGTTTTTAGGCACACTTGTTATAAGAGAGAAATTATTTAAAATTTGATTGGTATAATAAACACACACATAGTTGGAGATACTTGCATTTTCATTCTAATCATCCTCATAATACAAAAATTAATGTAATTATAAAAATATCATTTGTCATTTAGTGAATGATGAAAAATTGAGTTTGACTGCAGCGGTGAGTCGTGCTTCCAAAATGTGTGGGGTCAGTGAAAAAACAATTTTTACCATCAAGAAAGAGGAAAAGCAAAACAGTGGTGAATTAAAATCTCCTGCAGCAAGAAAAAAGCGGATAAGTCAGTCAAATTCTCGCGAATATGCATACGATGAGGGTTTTAAGAGCTTATTAAGAAGAATTGTGCACAATGTTTATTTTTTCTTATATTAACGTTGCCTGTAATAATTCTTTTGTAATTTTGAAATTTATTGTTTATTATTATTAATTATTGAAAACATTTAAACAAAGGCGAAGGTATAAACAACATCAAACTTCCAACAAGTTTTTAGCGAATCTGTGACAGCGGCGAAATTTGCCTGAAACCGGACTTGAGGTTTAACCGATCCCAGCATAACGACAACTGGCAACGGTGTGCTCCATAAGACTCCACACTATATTCTCAGTGTGACTTTCACTATACTAACATCGTGGATAAATGCCTACACCTTTCGGATCCAAATTTTAGACAAAATCAACTTAAAAGTATTATTTACGCTTTTGTAAACAACAGTTACCCAAAATCTTTAGTTTTAAACCTTATTAAAAAAGAGTTCATAAATTCTACAATAATTATAAAAACATTGACGTACCTAATCAAAATTTTAAATATATTTTAATTCCTTATTCAAATAAAACATCAATTTTATTTAATAATTTTGTGACGCTCGTCGACAAAACAAATTTCTGGTAGCTCTTGTAGAGTGTTGAGACCTTCAGAACCGTGATTATAATCGCTTCACTATTTTGTGGATAAATGATTTTTAGAACTCATTCAGGTTAAACAAGTTTTATTAAACAATAATGATATATAAAATTAAAACTAATTATGAATAACAAATAAACAAAAAAGGACTCCCGGTAAATAATAAAAATCAAATAAAATATGAATCTGAAACCCTTCCGGATCGGGACGGCACTGTCCAGTTTACACTCCGCTGGATGCGTCCTCTATTATACGGATTAATTGAATAGGTGGTTGTCAAATTTAATTGATATCAGAAATGTTAATTATTTCGGTGGTTATTAACGATGTGTATTGTGTTTCTGGGTTATTGGCAATAGGATTAATTCGGTGTGGAAGTCAGGTGAGTACAATTCTATGTAATTACAACAGGTATTTGTCTCATGTACCAGGAGGGTGAAAAGTTATAGTTCGTAAACTTGGGGTGTGATAATGAGGGACGTGTAGTTATGTGTCCGGTAAAGATAGGGAATTACTATAATAGGATTGCAGTCCTAGAATGAGGGTTCGGGGCAGAACCTCCGTTCACCTTCTATCTGGATGTGACGATGGTTTGGGGTTGATTATTTCTCAGAGAGATGACTATTTGTTCGGGGCCTTAACCTCCGTTGAAATAGTGATCTCTGTATTTGTAATTTAAAAGCCCATATCGGTGCAACGCAATCAAATAATGATGGTTCAAATTACAATATTTTTTTTTAAATTCTGTTTCTCTTTTGTGGCGAAGTAATGAATGTACAGGAGAGATCTTAAGGGACGCACTACCTGATAATACAGGGTGGTACCTCCGGCAAATCACGTACAACGTGCCTGTGACAAATTTCTATCCCAATCCCGGTGCTACAAACAGCCAAGCTTGTTTGATATAAATTTGCTCCCGATAATGTAGTTCGAAGTAGAGGAGCGGATTTATGGATGTCTGGAGAATGTTGGGGATGGTTGTGTGGTGATACAGGGGGTGGATTTGGTGGTGAGGGTAAAAGTAGTAAAGATGATTGTGAAGGTTGGTGGCTGGTCAGGTGGGTGTTGTATGAAGTAAATATGAATATAAATAGGTGTATAGATGTCTGTTCAGGTGAGAATGGCATAAATAAGTAAAGGAGTAGGTATATAATTTAGGGGTAGGTTTATATCTGGTCTGGTAAATAAGTGCAAAATAAGTCTGGTTCGTACAAAGTAAGCAAGAATACTCTTATTAGTTTGGCTGGGGATCTGGTATATATAGGGGAACTTGGAGAGTGGGAAACAGGATAACAACTGATAACATTTTTAAAGAGTACAACCTTACTAGTAATGCCTCCCTCTTCCTCTTCGATGAGATTCGATTTACATATGTTAGGTGATCAGGTGATTGAAACTGTACGTTTACCTGGCATTAACAGCACCATTAAAGGATTTTGCTCATATACTGCGGATCAAAGTACATGTTTATCTCATACAGGATAGAGTCCGCAAAACAAGCCTCTTCAACTGTTAAACAGCAGCGCTTCTATACCACCCAAGCACGTGATGGGATTTGCAGAGGGTTATACGAAGCCACTAGTCAACATACGTCAAGAGCTGGTATTGGTTTGCTCCAAGACCGACGTGCACTAGTATAGCGGCGAAACGGATGTTAGGATTGACTTGACGAAAGTTACATGGATGGTTCCGTATGTAATTCTAAATGATATTATGAAGTTGTTTATCTATCAGAAGATTAATAAAAATTCGGCGATACAAGTTGCGTTTCACGCTCTAGTTTTATACGTATATCCATCCTTACCGCCATTAACGTCAATGGTTTGGGCGGTGAAGACTGATACGGACTTTCAACGTCCTCAATGGTTACTAGTTACTTTTCTACCAAGAAGTATGTGAATTCTTACGAAGAATATTTAAACTTTCGAAATCAATGTTAACATTAGCCGCAAGGTTCTACACTTAGTTACGAACAATTTAAAAGTCAGACGATATTTGTAATTAACTGTATTCGGCTAAACGATAGTATTCATAACGTAGTATTTGAAATTGGACGTTGAAGCATCTTCGGCCTTTGCCGCCGTTACTTCGGCATATAGTGCTATTTTTAATGATGTAGTAATTGAGTATGAACTATTTACCAGCACTGTACGTAAAATGTATTGTTATTTTATCAATAAAGGTTAAATTTGAACAAACCAGTTTCTTTCGCTTATTTATAGCTCTGTAAACGTGAATTTCTGTTAGTTGCAATTGCAGTGTTTCCAGTACTACTGCACTAATTACAAGTAATGAAGATGAAAGCAACTTGGAGATGGTTGAAACTTACATGCATGCATATGGTTGCATAAATGAAGACGCAGACGCGTCGATAGATAATTACAGTTTGATCATTAAAAGTGCATCGAAATCCTTTCAAGAATACCATCGACTACCTGTCACAGGTAACCTAACTGATGAAACCGTAAAATTATGAACCACCCCGCGATGTGCTAACTAAGATACCACCAACGCGTACGTAAGAGTAGAGATATGTGCATATTAACATTAACGTCTAATGACAATCTAATCGTTATACCCCACTACCGCTACTACATCTACTGTAGTTCAAATGACTACTACACCTGTTAAGACAACGCCTACTTTACTTACTAAATCTTCCGAATTGTGCAATATCGATACTGAACGCTATTTGATCCTCAACAAGCGATTGCATATGTCCTATGAGAATTAGGTTTGGATATCTGCTTAAGTAGTACTTATATCGAGCCCGCTAAGAACTTGTTCGAATGGTTGTCCTCCTTCCAAGATCTTTTAAGCGGTTTGATGCAATATAATTGTACAGGTTTAAAGTTAATATTCTTTAATGTACTTCCGAATTCAAGTATAGTGTAACTGTTTAGAAATAGCGACTACGTTAGTAATAAACGTTCTACAACAAAGACTTCAATACTACCGCAATACTAATTACCTTTAGACCCTTCAAGTATATCAGTCCATGAATAGTCAGCTTTATCATCGACATCCCATATATCTCCTATATCAGGTATCCATTACTATTATTATCCTATCCGTTAAACGCTCACCTTGTTCAGTATCTATGTCATCTGCTTGATTTCAATGAACTAATTATCACACGATGTCGTCACCCCATTGGTAATTGGTTAAATCAAAGTGTGACGTCGTAATAATGAGTATAAAGTGTAACGGTATAAACGGGTGGTAGAACGGGATTACAGATAAATTGGCCCCTTTTTGCCTCGACTAGTCAGCGTATGGGTCGTGGATTGATGTTAATAATTTTGCACATCCAGAATAATAAATCGTACGTCAGTCAAAATAGGGGATGAAGTCAAAATCGGTTCGGTTAAGGGCGCCAGGATATTTGATAGACAAAAATAAGGGTTGTCGTGCCAAAATTACGAGTACATAGCGTGTCTAAACATCCAAAAAACATGCGCTTACCTATTCGTAATCAATCTCAGGTGTCCGCTACAGCAACTCTGCAAAATAACCTGAAAGAGGGCTTCAAAAAGCACTGCACGCTAGTCAAATAAAAGCGTGATCAACACTGAATAAAATTACGTTACTACACCTCAGTGTAAAAAATTTGGCGTTAACTAATAATCAAAACAAAACAAAAAATCAAATAAAACACTAAATATTAAGAACGTTATTACTCAAAAATAGAAACAAAAAGTTACGTTATTACTCAATAATAAAGAAAAACTAACTTCGTTACGTTATAACTTAAATTATCGGTAAATTTGCAAAAAAAAAACTGGTATGCAACACAGAAGGGTTTCCACAGAATACAAAACACATTTATAAAACAAAACAAAGCTATAATAAAATAAAATAAGGATAAATATAAACATACGATAAAGTGTATAAACAAAAAAAAACTACAAAGGCTTATTAGGCGATAGGATGTCTGATCAGAATCTGCTTACGCCGTACTAAATCGTTTAACCTAAATATAAATAAACCGTGGATATATATATATATATATATATATATATATATATATATATATATATATATATATATATCCACACACCTACAATAGGGTCGATTGCCCTTTACTAATAAATCAAAAATAGGAAAAAAAGGTGTGAAGGCGGAGCGTTAAGACTATAATTAATTCCAATAATTAAATTTAAAACAACAACTTACGTTAACAAAACAAACAATACACAACTCCGCTTCCCAACCTTCATCAACAAATAAAATAATTCGAGACACACAGAAATCTTCAAAATTTTCAATATAAAGCCCACTATTATATTACCTTACAGGGTCTAGATAGCACCTCCTCTGTGTTACAACGATAGATACGACTCAGGTGATCGGTTATAACGGGAATGGAAACTCCCTGGTCCGGCAAATGATGATAGAATGTTGACTAATATTCTGTTATACACGTACAATTTCTTAATTTAATCTCGTTAAAAGGTTAATGTGAGTGTTCCAAATTGCTTGATAACTTTTAGCTTTTAATGTTCCTTTAAATAAATTTAATTTTCCACTAACAATCCTTAATAATTTGTTTAAATAACTATAAATTTTAATATATATATAGCGAAAGTTTCTTTATCTTTACACACGCTTCATACGATAATTAAGTGGCACTCAAGAACGATGATTTTAAATAAATCCGCAAAGGCGATATAAACCAAGAAGTCCATCGACGCACTAAGAAAACACGAAGATGTCCTCCAGGTAATTTTACGTAAAACCGAAATCGGCACAAGGTATAATCCTTTGGTGATGAACAATTTGAATAAATCCCTTTGTCACAGGTTATCTTCAGGAATAGTTAAACTACCCTTACTACACAAAAAAAATACGTTCGTTAAACACCACAAGGTTCGAAATATCAACGTTCTAAACCACCCCCTTAAAGCGTAACACAAGCCGCAACGTACAACTACTCGAAAGCGTGATCTGTCTTAGACTCCCAAAAATTATTAACAATTTCCATTTTGGATTTTTAATCCCTCTCTTAAAAAAAAATCTTATCTACTTCAATTCCACCAATTAAAAATACGGAAGGAGAAAATTTAGTACCCCAATACCTAAATTTCGTTCTCGTCCGTAAGGACTCGGTAAATTTTGAAAAACAATACGTCAGCAAGATCAACGAATACAGCCTCTGTATGTTTACCTTAAAGTACGAACAATAAGGCCCACATGCAATCTCTATCAATCAAAACCAAAATACCTAATAATAAACTGGACAACTATACTTACGCGTCTTTCTGTCGCTAACATGACATCATACGCAGATAAACCTATACTATTTATTTAAGTCACTTAATTTTCTATTATATTTTACGGAAAACAAACGAAATGATCCTTAATTAAACTTAGAAACAACTATTTACAAATAAACGTTAATCAAACTTCTATAAACGAGAAATAATAACGAAAAACAATCTAAATTACAAAAAAAATAATTCACAAACTAAGAATCTAAAGCTTACCATACACCTGCCATCCCTAAAGCTCGCTACACACGTTAAACCAAATTTATCTAAAACACTAAATTTGACAAAAAAATATATATACAGAATCTAACTAAATGCATAAGACTACAAACAAAATTACCCAATACGTATACAGGGTGTTCAAAATACCCTGACAAAAGCTTAGTTGCATCCTCAAACCACAGATTAAGCTGTGCTCAAACCATCATACATTCGTTTATTACCTGTGATGGTGATAAGTAAGTACGTGAGTAAGTTTTAATCATTTGCTCATATCATTATTTTTTAGATGGATCGTATAATCATAGAGTTTAAAGCGAAGATTGAGAATACTCGAAGCATAATAAGATATGAATTGTTATGATTAAGCGTTGAAAATTTGCTTGCAATATGGGATAAGTTGCCTCACCACTACCAGGGTGGTGGGACAATCACGCGCTAAAATACTATCTATGAAACATTGGAATAAATCATCTGATGTTGACCATATAGATGGGCCTTTAATATTAGATTGTTTTCAGTGCAATAAGTACCTATTGAATTATAATGACGTATGTTTTATTTTACATGCACAGTTTTATGTTAACTCCTATAAATTGTATTTTTTTAGGAAGAGGTTAACTTCAGGCACTGCGAATATTCTTTTATTACAATTTGTATGTACAATATATGGTTATAAATATAATTTATGTACAATAATAATAATATAGTGCGGCGATGACGGTGATGATAGATTAGGCTATCCTGTAAATTTTATTTATCAATTTTTGAAATGTAGAATAATAATAATAATAACTGTAATAATAACTATAATGATCGAAGGATAGTTTAGCCATCATTTTGGTTTTACAAATATCGGTGCTACATCCATAAACAAGAGCAATTCATTCAATCCATGTTTGAAGTTTGCACACTTTTTTATCCCTTAGTTCTTTTGTTAATCTCTCTGGGCGAAATATACCATTTTCATTAGTTTTCAACACTGTTTTTCTTCCATATTGAATATAATAACCTTAATATTCTTTAAACGGTATTTGTAATCAGTAATCAATAACCATATTACAGATTTTTAATACAGATTTTAATTCTCCTTCGCCAACTAAATTTAACCCCTTTAGAAGATCCATATTTCAGGATTAATATTAATAAGTGAATTTATATACCTATTGTATTCGGTATTTATAGTAAATTCTTATCAATATTGAGAATGTGGTTTTCCGGTCCCATTGTTCTAGAAAAATCGAATTGTTGGATTTATTGAACATGCGGATGTAGAAATATTACTTATTATTGCGCAATTATTCAATGGAATCAGATATTTTCTTTAGATCATTTTAGAAACTACATCGCACAGGATCTTATGTAATTTCGGCATCGCTATGTTTCGTAATATAGGATATAAATAAACTGAAAGCATTTTTACTATAAAATGCATTTTGCAATATTGATTTTCTATATCGATTTTCTAATTATAATTTCCAACCGCGTTGTGACTTTAGCATAAAGATTTATATAGCTATCCAGCTTTTTATATTACATATCTAATACGCAGCGGAGTTCAGAGGTACTGCTTAGGTTTACCACGCCAACTCTCCGGAGTACGAATCTCGCACCGAGCAAACAATTTTTTCAGGGTTTATACTTCCACCGGAAGTAGGTGCATCAACGTCTTCACCAACAGCGGCCAGTTTCCACATTAAAGTCGCAGCTCCCTCATCAACAATGCCAACACCGGAAATAGATCTTCACCAGCAGCAGCGAAGAAGAAGCCACCTGAACAAGACACCTTCCGCATAATGAATGCCAACAAAGCCCGTCTCGAATGTGCATTCCAAAATCTCCACGTTTCTCATTTGACACCTGATGGGCCATCCTCCATGCTCATCCTAACAGGGGCGGGCCCATCCTCGCATCCCATTGGTGCAAGTTAACTATTTTCGGAGGGGTGGAGCCTAGCTCACACCTCTCATTGGTCCGGAGGCGGCGGGGCTTAAGGCTCGTTCACGTCGCTGATTGGTGTGACGTCACTTCCTGGTCTTCAACATACATAGCATTACTACTGACAGACTAACCGAAAAATATCTGCTAGAGCTCAAGAATAGAAATTAGGCATAAAAAATGTTAACACCAGTTCTTCACTAGCCACTCAGCATTTGAATACTGGCCATCGGATATACACTAACAATATAAAATTAATAGCACCAATATACAAGAGTTATACCAATATGCGTGATGATGACCTACGACCTATTTGGAAATCTTTATTAAAGAACACGAATGCAACCTTCTTGACTAATGGTGCATCTTATACTATTCATCAAGCTGTTCCTTTAACGTCCCCTAAAAACACCTACACAGGTCTCGCCACACGTAACAGAACTTCAAACGCAAGATGATTAACTTTCTTTTTTATTATCAAACCACTATTTCCGAATGGTTGACCTGAATAGTTACTTTGGTATACGCGTTTAATACTTAGACTTAGATTACCTTTCAATGTTAACTTCATTTTAATTCATTTTTGTATTTATTTATATTAGTGTTTAATCAACCTGTTCCTGTACATATGATATCTTGTCAAAACAGTCAGTTTGTCTTGATAAAGGTTAAAGTTAAGCTACCAAAACGTAGACATATACAGTTTACTTTAGACACACACGAGTTTATCCGAAAAATGAGTCTTTCATTTTTTAATAGCACTCGTGGAAACAATTATATATATATATATATATATATATATATATATATATATATATATATATATATATATATATATATATATACGCCGCAGACGACTTTGTTCTAGCTCATAAGAACACATTTCTAACAAAACTGATGAATAGTAAAGCGAAACAAAAGACAAACTAACTTGATACCTGTGCAGACTAATCGCGCAGTAATTTTAGATCGCAAAAGGGGTCGCGTTAGTAGTTGCACTATGTCTCATAGATCAAACTTCTAATAGCTTCGGGTATACAGTCAATACTAACGAATTGAGCCCTGTACTTGCATATAAGACGCTTCCCGAAAGGTACCGGAAGGGGCCAAGGTATAACTTGGGGTGAACTGAAATTACTATAACATTTGTACAGGCGTGATCTGTCAGATCAAGTGCGACTACTGCAGGGTTAATTTTGCCAGATAACATCCGAATAGTAATAAGTTACTTCCAGTTTTAGCAATTTTTATTGCGTAACACTAGAGTTATGTTGCTTAATTTATTATTCTGGTAGTAGTATTTCTTTTCTTAAATCACAACTGAGTATAATAAATCTTCATTCTGCTTCAATTTCAGAACCCTTCTAATTCGTTTGACAAGTTCACTGGTCCTCTGCAATGAATTCAATTTTTAATGCACTGTAAACTATTCATCAAATACTTTTATTAGTAGGATTCTGACTTACCTTGAACTGAAGTATCACACAACAACCATTTCGGGCACAATGACTCAGTGAAAAATAATACCCTTAAAGCAACATTTTTATAGTTTTCCTCACCCCTTTCCCGCATAATTTTCCCCCCACTCCTTGTTCTCCCACTTCTAGGAATCACACTTTAACTAAGAAACAAATTGGGTGTGTGTTCATTGACCAGCCGAGAAACAAACCAGAAAAACCTTTATTGTTTATTTCCTCAGGAAAGTTTGCTGTACTAATACTAATACTAATACTAAATGCTTTTCATTTTCGGTAGATGAAGTGTATAAAAAAGCGGAAAATGAATACTTAATCGATTGAGTTTATTATGAATAACAAACTATACACAACACGTAAAATATGTAGAAGTTGAATACAGTACATTTCTTAACCTTGCGTCGGTCCTCCTAATGGCACGCGGAAACTATGATCATTTCGGTAATGTGGTTTTGGAAAGTAGAGTGGATAGAACTTATGAGATTATTAGTGTAGGTATACCGGTTCTGTCCTAAGTAAAAAATGTACATGTGTAAGAGAGAGACGCATAGATAGAGAATTGTGTGTGGGACAGAATGTGTCAAAGCCAAGGCCACGCCCTTATTAGTGAAAGACTAAGGTCGTACTGTGTAACTTCCTCAAGGTTATTGAATCAAAATTCATTGCGTTCTAGGGGATTTTTAGAAATCTAAAAATAGAAGCATTCTTGGAAAAGCGGAGATCTTAGTCTAAAGTCTTAACAAACCGGATGTTGACCGTTTCTTAAAACTCTAAAAATAGAACCAAAGCTAATTGACCTGTATGTGTGAGAGTGCGTGTGCGTGTGCGCGCTCGCGCGAGGGCGCGTGCTCGTGTGCCCGCGATATCTTTTGAAAAAATAAAAAAAACCAGTGGCGCAACGTTTTTTGTTTTTCAAAGTCGTGTATCGGGGGTTTCAAAGATCGCTAAGTATAAATTATTTGTCAAAATTTGTTTGGTCAAAATTTGTTTACATATATTAGAAGGTATTATGGCAGATAACTGGGCAGCGGTTTTTTCAAACTTATCAATTAAAGAGAACGTGTATGATGGTGGTGGAACCCAGACTGATTCTATTGTATTTAGTTTTTCCGGAACGGATTTGTTTAGAAAATTTCTAATGTCTTTCTGATTCTGTAAATGCTGGCTCTGGATGGCACTGATGGCAGTATTGTTAGTATTACTTCTGTAACTGATCTTTCATCTTTACTAGATTCGTCTGCCTCTGCAGCACCGACACATGAGCTTGCTGTCGATGATTCATTTTCATCAATTTTTTTGTGTGTAAGAAATTTGCCAAGGAACTTAAATTACTTATACTTGCATAGTTCACTAAACTAATTACACAATAAATTGTTTATTTAACAAACGAACTAAAAAAAACTAGTAAATAAAAATGAATAATAAAACCATGTGTTATGAACGAATACGAATAATATTAGACCGCCATCGCACTTGCAACGTTTTTAAACACACCCTGTATATTGTAAAACTGGTATGAGACAGAGACTGGTCCCCTCTACTTACCGTTTACTCTATACAGGAAATGCAGATATTCTAGATAATAACAAAACAGAAATATCATCTCTCTAATACAACGATGACTCATAAATACGGTCGCTTATCGCACTATTTACTAATAATACTAATATAAAGATGATTCATTATTAGGAAATTCTAGTCTCTAGAATGTTATAAAACTCGTTTTGTTATCTCAATCTCTTAACTTTTAGGATCCGTTTCAGCATTCTATTCTCGTCTACGTTCGGCAGATTCGGTTTTCCAACGAATTTACGAATACAATGCATTTTAGAAGTACGCAATAGCTAATTTTTGCTTACCTTTACTGAACCGAAAAAATTAAGCCTCGTCTTCAGAACCACGCCAAATTTCAATAGAACTTTTAATTGTTTTGTTCAATTAATAATTTTGGGTTTGCTTTTATTACTAGGTTGTCCCATAAGTCTCTGTGCATAATACATTAATTAGGAAAACTGAAAATCAGAAAAAGCAAAAAACATTTATTCAACGAAATAAGTTTGTTTTTCTTGGTACATTCAAGTAACGCTTTGACTTTTTAAGGATTAATAAGCATAAGTGTAAAATACAATAGAAGGTTTGGGCGCTAGGGGGATAGATCCTCCTTGCCCCCCATGGGTACACCATTGATGAGAGTTAATGTTATACTTTGCTTTTAATACATGTTAAATGTCGTTGTAAACGTCATTCTCATTATTATCGAATTTTAGCTTGCGAAACCGACGATAGCGTACGACTTGTGCAAATTGTTCAAAACCCCATAATAAATTATATGATTCCAGAAATACTAATCAATAACTTATTTACAAAATCTTTGAATTACAATTTCGAAATGTTATACACTCCATAAGTACTAGAGCAGTTGTGGTTTCCTTTGATATAACAGTTTTTAAAATTCCATTATAACCTTCAACACCTTTCCAGTTATAGTATACATCTAGGTTGGCTGGCATTGCTCCATACTGTTGCTCATACCATGAGCAATAATATGCCATCTCACAAGTTCTCCCCACTCACTTTTCAAAAGTACAATAGCGATCAAAAAAACTGGGACAATTAATTCAGGCACTCTACGTCTATAGTTCAAAATTTGGCTTTGCGTGAAATTGACTTTGCTTCAACTAATATTGACATTTGCGCGTTTGTCATGAGTCTCATGTCCTCACATCGATTTGTCTGGTCCTGAATAAATAATGTTAAAATGAAAAATGGTATCATTCTTTTTCTGCTAATTATAGATAATCGATCCGTTTTATGTGGCATGATATAATATGACATAAATAAAAATAAATAAATAAGGACGCATTGTATTTTTAATGCAACACTTCACATGATCAGTCCATTAGATCTTCTTAATTCTACAACAACTCAAAAAAGAAAATTAGAGTAATTGCTAATGAGCTAAGTGTTAGTAAGAACACTGTTTTGTTAGCAAAACAGTAAAACAGTAGAAGAACCGCATCAGGCCAACCTAGGCGGAAAGTGGTGAATTTCCTCCGTAAGGACGCTAATATTTTGTCATGTCTTCTAAACGTCTGGGAATGGCGGAAACCAAAGATCTTTTATATTCCTGAGCCACATCGCTTCACGATTCAACAATCATCTGCGTCAGTTTTTTTTTATTTCGGGGCTGCAAGTTTTGCCTTTGTATTCGCTTTGCAATCAACCCCCAAACGTTTTCTATTGGGTTTAAATCCAGACTGCGTGAATGCCAAGGCAAAACTTGTATTGGTTCCCTTCTAAATATTGGGTAACCAATCTCGCAGTATGCACAGAGCAGTTCTCCTGTACCGAAAATAAATACTTCGTAAAGAATATGGTATGTTTACTTCATCCTACAAAATCAGCAATTGCTCAACATGCCATAAACAATATAAAATTTAAAGACAAGAGAACTCTTGCTAACGATAGAAATTGATATACAAAAAAGATTCGAGAAGCTATTGACATTCTGAAACACCCTAATAAGTTGAACAGGGATAATGAACATGAACTGTCCGATACCTGGGTGTCCATCTTCAAGAACTGACAGTTTTATAGTCTACAACAGTGATATAATTTTAATTATTTAGTTAGACACCTTATTAATATTTGTCATCTTCTGAACTAGGTCAATATTTGCCACTTTCATATTACGCATGACGAAGGACAGCGTTTCTGTTTGGAAACTTGCGAATAAATAATATGTAAATTATTACACTATTTTTTCTCAAATAACAAGTCAAATGGTGAAAGTTTCAATTCTTATAGCTATCGATTAGATATTCATTTGCCATTTTTTTATAAACTACGTCCATCGAAAATGAAGAGTACTTAATGTTAGTGGAACAAACTTTCATTTGTTTATGGTCTTGAGGAGATGTGATGTACAATTACGGTTTTTTACATTGTTATTGCAGCACTGATCCATATTTTAGCAGTTACATAAGTGACTTTTTGACGATTTAAGAGGCGTTGAAATAAATAATTTAGATGGCGATATTATTCGTTAATAAATTTGAAGTTTATGGTTTTACAAACTTCGCCCAACCTTGACATAAAAACTTTCCTAATTCAATGAAATCCTCCTTGAAACGAATTCTTTATCTGGTAGACCAGACCAGACCAGACCAGACCAGACCAGACCAGACCAGACCAGACCAGACCAGACCAGACCAGACCAGACCAGACCAGACCAGACCAGACGACAGACAGACAGACCAGACCAGACCAGACGCAGACGAACCAAGACCAGACAGACGAGACGAAGACAGACAGACGAGACGAGACGAGACGAGACAGACGAACGACGAGACGAGACGAGACGAAGACGAGAACGAGACGAGAACGACGGACGAGACAGACGAGACAGAAGACAGACGAGAGAGACGAGACGAGACGAGACGACGAGACGAGACGAGACGAGACGAACGAGACGAGACAGAGACGAGACAAGACGAAGACGAGACGAGACGAGAAGACGAGACGACGAACGAGACGAGACGAAGACGAGACGAGACGAGACGAGACGAGACGAGACAGAGACGAGACGAGACGAGACGAGACGAGACGAGACGAGACGAGACAGAGAGACGAGACGAGACGACGACAGACGAGACGAGACGAGACGAGACGAGACGAGACGAGACGAGACGAGACAGAGACGAGACAGACAGACGAGACGAGACGAGACGAGACGAGACGAGACGAGACGAAGACGAGACGAGACGAGACGAGACGAGACGAGACGAGACAGACGAAGACGAGACGAGACGAGACGAGACGAGACGAGACGAGACGAGACGAGACAGAGACGAGACGAGACGAAGACGAACGAGACAGACGAGACGAGACGAGACGAGACGAGACGAGACGAGACGAAGACGAGACGAAAGACGAGAGACGAAGACGAGACGAAGAACGAAGACGAGACGAGACGAGACGAGACGAGACGAGACGAGACGAGACGAGACGAGACGAGACGAGACGAAGACGAGACGAGACGAGACGAGACGAGACGAGACGAGACAGACGAGACAGACGAGACGAGACAGACGAGACAGACGACGAGACGAGACGAGACGAGACGAGACGAGACGAGACGAGACAGACGAGACGAAGACGAGACGAGACGAGACGAGACGAACGAGACGAGACAGAGACGAACGAGACGAGACGAGACGAGACAGAAGACAGACAGACAGACAGACAGACGAGACGACAGACGAGACAGACGAGACAGACAGACGAGACAGACGAGACGAGACAGACAGACGCAGACAGACGACGACAGACAGACAGACGACCAGACAGACCAGACAGACCAGACGAGACGACCAGACGAGACAGACAGACCGAGACAGACCAGACGAACAGACAGACCAGACAGACAGACAGACCAGACAGACAGACAGACCAGACGACAGACAGACAGACAGACGACAGACCAGACCAGACCAGAACAGACAGACAGACAGACAGACCAGACCAGACCAGACCAGACCAGACCAGACCAGACCAGACCAGACCAGACCAGACCAGACCAGACCAGACCAGACCAGACCAGACCAGACCAGACCAGACCAGACCAGACAGACCAGACCAGACCAGACCAGACCAGACCAGACCAGACCAGACCAGACCAGACCAGACCGAGAACCAGACCAGACCAGACCGAGACCAGACCAGACCAGACCAGACCAGCCCCGACCCGACCAGACCACACCAGACCAGACCAGACCAGACAACACCAGACCAGACCAGACCAGACCAGACCAGACCAGACAGACCAGACAACAGACCAGACCAGACCAGACCAGACCGAGACCAGACCAGACCAGACCAGACAGACCAGACCAGACCAGACCAGACCAGAGACGACAGACCAGACCAGACGCAGACACAGAACCAGACAGACCAGACCAGACCAGACAGACAGACGAGACAGACAGCAGAGACCAGACCAGACCAGACCAGACCAGACAGAGACCAGACCAGACGACAGACAGACAGACCAGACGCAGACAGACAGACAGAAGACGAGACAGACGAGACAGACGAGACAGACAGACAGACAGCAGACAGAGACGAGACAGACAGACGAACAGACAGACAGCAGACAGACGAAAAGACAGACAGACAGAACGAGACCAGACGAACAGACAGAACAGACAACAGACAGAGACAGAACAGACCAGACAGACGACGCAGACAGACAGACGAAGACGACAGACAGAGACAGACCAGACAGACGAAGACAGAACAGACAGACAGAAACAGACAGACAGAAGACAACGAGACAGACAGACGAGACAGAAAGACGCAGACGAGACAGACAGACGAACGAAGACGAGACAGACAGACGAGACAGACGAGACAGACGAGACAGACGAGACAGACGAGACAGACGAACGAGAAGACGAGACGAGACGAGACAGACAGACGACGACAGACGAGACGAGACAGACAAGACGAGACAGACGAGACAGACGAGACAGACGAACGAAGACGAGACAGAACAGACAGACAGACGAGACAGACAGACGAACGAGACAGACGAGACGAGACGACAGACGAGACGAGACAGAAGACGAAGACAGACGAGACGAGACGAGACGAGACAGACAGACGAGACGAGACAGACAAGACGAGACAGACAGAACGACAGACAGACAGACAGACGAGACGAAACAGACAGACGAGACAGACGACGACAGACGAGACAGACAGACGAGACAGACGAGACGAGACGAGACGAGACGAGACAAGACCAGACCAGACCAGACCAGACCAGACCAGACCAGACCAGACCAGACCAGCCAGACCAGACCAGACCAGACCAGACCAGACCAGACCAGACCAGACAACCAGACCAGACCAGACCAGACCAGACCAGACCAGACCAGACCAGACCAGACAGACAGACAGACCAGACCAGACCAGACCAGACCAGACCAGACCAGACCAGACCAGACCAGACCAGACCAGACCAGACCAGACCAGACCAGACCAGACCAGACCAGACCAGACCAGACAGACCAGACCAGACCAGACCAGACCAGACCAGACCAGACAGACCAGACAGACCAGACCGACCAGACCAGACCAGACAGACCAGACGACCAGACCAGACCAGACAGACCAGACCAGCCAGACCAGACCAGACCAGACCAGACCAGACCAGACCAGACCAGACCAGACCAGACCAGACCAGACCAGACCAGACCAGACCAGACAGACCAGACAGACCAGACCAGAGACCAGACCAGACAGACCAGACCAGAAGACCAGACAGACCAGACCAGACCAGACCAGACAGACCAGACCAGACCAGACCAGACCAGACCAGACCAGACCAGACCAGACCAGACCAGACAGACCAGACGACCAGACCAGACCAGACCAGACCAGACCAGACAGACCAGACAGACCAGACAGACCACAACCAGACCAGACCAGACCAACGACAGCAGACCAGACCAGACCAGACCAGACCAGACCAGACCAGACCAGACCAGACCAGACCAGACCAGACCAGACCAGACCAGACCAGACCAGACCAGACCAGACCAGACCAGACCAGACCAGACCAGACCAGACCAGACCAGACCAGACCAGACAGACAGACGAGACCAGACCAGACCAGACCAGACAGACCAGACCAGACCGAGACCAGACCAGACCAGACCAGACCAGACCAGACGAGACCAGACCAGACCAGACCAGACCAGACAGACGAGACAGACCAGACCAGACGAGACCAGACCAGACCGAGACCAGACAGACGCAGACCAGACGAGACCAGACCAGACGCAGACCAGACCAGACGAGACCAGACCGACCAGACCAGACCGAGACCAGACCAGACCAGACCGAGACCAGACGCAGACCGAGACAGACCAGACCGAGACCAGACCGAGACCAGACCAGACCAGACGACAGACCAGACCAGACCAGACCAGACCAGACGAGACCAGACCGAGACCAGACCAGACCAGACCGAGACGAGACCAGACAGACCGAGACCGAGACCAGACCAGACCAGACCAGACCAGACCAGACAGAGACCAGACGAGACCAGACCAGACCAGACCAGACCAGACAGACCAGACCAGACCAGACCAGACCAGACCGAGACAGACAGACCAGACAGACCAGACAGACCAGACCAGACGAGACGAGACAGACCGAGACAGACGAGACAGACCAGACAGACAGACCAGACCAGACGAGACCGAGACAGACAGACAGACGAGACGAGACAGACCAGACGAACCAGACAGACGAGACGAGACAGACCAGACGACAGACGAGACAGACAGACAGACGACAGACGAGACGAGACGAGACGACGAGACGACAGACGAGACGAGACGAGACAGACGAGACCAGACGAAGACGACAGACGAGACAGACGAGACGAGACGAGACGAGACGAGACAGACGAGACAGAGACGAGACGAGACGAGACAGACGAGACGAGACAGACGAGACCGAGACAGACGAGACAGACGAGACGACAGACAGAAGACCAGACAGACAGACGAGACGACAGACAGACAGACAGAAGACCAGACCAGACCAGACCAGACCAGACCAGACCAGACCAGACCAGACCAGACCAGACCAGACCAGACCAGACCAGACCAGACCAGACCAGACCAGACCAGACCAGACCAGACCAGACCAGACCAGACCAGACCAGACCAGACCAGACCAGACCAGACCAGACCAGACCAGACCAGACCAGACCAGACCAGACCAGACCAGACCAGACCAGACCAGACCAGACCCAGACCAGACCAGACCAGAGACCAGACCAGACCAGACCAGACCAGACCAGACCAGACCAGACCAGACCAGACCAGACCAGACCAGACCAGACCAGACCAGACCAGACCAGACCAGACCAGACCAGACCAGACCAGACCAGACCAGACCAGACCAGACCAGACCAGACCAGACCAGACCAGACCAGACCAGACCAGACCAGACCAGACCAGACCAGACCAGACCAGACCAGACCAGACCAGACCAGACCAGACCAGACCAGACCAGACCAGACCAGACCAGACCAGACCAGACCAGACCAGACCAGACCAGACCAGACCAGACCAGACCAGACCAGACCAGACCAGACCAGACCAGACCAGACCAGACCAGACCAGACCAGACCAGACCAGACCAGACCAGACCAGACCAGACCAGACCAGACCAGACCAGACCAGACCAGACCAGACCAGACCAGACCAGACCAGACCAGACCAGACCAGACCAAACCAAACCAAACCAAACTAAACTAAACTAGAGTAAATTAAATTAAATTAAATTAAATTAAATTAAATTAGATTAAATACGAATGAAAATGGTTAAACTATATTATTGAGATCTTATACAACCGGGCGGCTTTGGATTTTCTTTAAGTTAACATGTATTTATGTCTAGTAATCTATCTGACATGAAGTTTTAAACGTCATTCTGACATATTATCTATTTCTTTTATTTACCTCCTAGATTTGGGATGTTTTATTATTACACCAACAGTATGTGGTATTAGACGGTTCTTACTAACCTCAAATCTGATTATATGTCAAAATTAATTTAACAACTGCCTCATTTAACTGAAATGAATAGTAACCACGTACGATGTTATGGAAACGAATATTTAAAAAAATCCTCAATTTTAATACTTACAAAAAAAGGCAACATATATCAACCACATGAAAATATTAATCAAATTTGATGTCAGTGAAAAATATTATACCAACTTTGTAAAAATACCTCCCAAATCTAGAGGCCAAATAAAAAAAGAGGATTATTGATTATTGTTTTTGTTATTACAATGTTGCCTATTTTCGTTATGAACGTATAAAAAGAGGTTGCATAGTTGTCCTAAAAAAATTATAATTAAAATTATTTTATTTCTTTTAAACCTTTAAGTTAGCATCTAGATGTCTATTAACCTCTGTCTAACGTGAGGTCGGTCTTAAACATTTGTTTAACATAGGTTATTGTTTTTGTTTGTACAATATTGCCTATTTTCGTAATGAACTTATAATAAAAGAGGCTGCATAATTTTCCTAAAAAAACGTTATTAAAATTATTTTATTTGCTTTAATTTCTACTTTGTAGAAATTAAATATGGTTAAATTATGGTTCCTCTAATAAAATATCTGTACTTCTATGGCCTTAATGAGATGTAGTTCTATTAAAAAAATGGAACTAAAACAACTTGTAATAATCACAAATATGTACTATGAACCACGGTAAAAGAATTTAATTAATTTAGAAGTATTTACGTACAGCCTACGCACAATTTTCTAATTATGTAATTATTTGCTAGCTTATCTTTTATTATTCAAAAAAGACAAGCGCTTTTAACACAATAATTAAAATTATGCTAATATTACAAATTCATTTATAATCTCATAATAATTAAAATTAATCGATAAAAATGGTAATTGATAACATGGAAAAAATTTAAGTAGGAGTATAAATTCTATTAGAGTTGTGACAGCGGCTCGCTCTTCCATTTCTTTGTTTTAGTTTTCCTAATTACTTCCGTCGTACACATACTACTTTCAGTCTATATAAATACTGCTCGGTTTATTAAAGTTCAATTACAATATAAAATGCTTATAAAATGGTTTAATCACAAAATTATTAATGCACTTTTAAAACTTAACGATATAGGGGTAATTGTAATTTCTAAAATAATAAAATACGTAGTTTTGTTGAGCTTTACAATTAGTAAACTAAAATCTAATTAATTGTATTTCTTACGTTGTCTTTGTTTATTACATAAAACGTGTTTATGTTGGAAAATAAATTGAATAATATAAAAAGTAACAAGTTGAAAATGCTCTTCTAGCATTCCCAGCCCGAACAAAATTGCCGTGGAAATACAAACTAATAATTTTAAACTTTATTCGTAAAAAATAATAATATATGTCAAACAGACGTTCAAAACTTCATGTCAGATAGAGGTTAATGGACATCTAGAGGCTAACTTAAAAAAAATTCCAAAGCCGCCCGCTCCCGTCGTCTACTACATCTAAGGGCCGGTTGTATAAAGCGAGATAATCTTCGGATCAGAGTTAACTCAAAGATCAACAGGCATGTACGTTGTACGAATTTGGATCAACCACCAACACAGGGTTAACTCTTACTTTTATTTGACGCGAGTAGAGTGGTAGGTTAACTCTCGAATCAACGTATTATAACCTAAAAATTTATTATAATTCTATTCTGGTGTGGAGTGTTCTTTTTCATTCGGTATTCTACAGTAGAGGCAATTATTCGGCATGAACTAATTAAGCGAGGACGAAGATTTTGTGGAGCTTGTTGGTGAGGTAGTCGAAATCCACGAGTATTTCGCAAACGCCCAGACCATCTCCAGATCGATTTCGACTTACAAAAAATTCAGTTCGGGAAGTGGTGCCACAATTAAATATTCAACCGAACTCAATGAGGTAACATAAAACAATTTTTTCCAATTATAATCTAGACTACATAATAATGATACAATCACCAGGAGGTAATGATGCCGAAATATGTAGGAATCGCAAGGCATACTTTTCCATAAATGTGAAATGCATTTGCGATGCTGAACTTAATATAACCAGTATTGTTAGTCGATGGCCGGGCTCTACGCACGATTCAACGATTTTCAACAATTGTGCAATAAGATGAAAATTCGAAAACGGGGAATTAGGAAGCAATTTATTAGTAGGCGATGGTGGATATGGAGTAAGATCCTATTTGATTACTCCGTTGGCGAATTCAGTAACATCAGCTGAACACTTATTTAATGAAGCGCAAATTGGAACAAAAAAATCCAATTGAAAGATACTTTGGGGTGTGGAGGCGTCGTTTTCCAATCTTGAGTTTAGGATTACAGTTAAATATAGAAAGAGTTGAAGCTGTCATTGTTGCACGTACTGTGCTTCACAAGATCGAGAATTACTACCACCAATAGACAATAACGATGAAGAGTTGGTAATGCAAGAAATGGCCAACGTCGAAGTCCTTCGAGGAGATTTGCATGCAAATAATATTATTAGGCAACATTTAATTAACAATCACTTGCAACACTTTTATAATTTGTGCTTTCTATTGCTCCTATGAAATAAATATTTTCCATGTTAGAACTTTTATTACCATTACCTCAGATCATTAACCTGTAGCTTCCCGCCGATTGTTAGCGGTAACGAATCGCTGGGGTCTCAGTGATTGCTGGTGCTTCTTCTAAATCTAAAATCAATAAATAAAATTATTCAAATTGTTTTCACCTACTACATCTATTACGTACCGACAAAAGTGACTTCCCCCGCTTCCTCTTCTGGAACTTCTTGGCTAGTCTGACCAGTTAATTAAAAAACTGGAACAATTATTTTCATTTATAATAATTATTAACTATAAATAAAGCAATACTTATGGCATCATCGTCAAATTTGCTGACCCGGCCAGTCATGCGGTCCCAGAGCAACTCTAAAATCTTGGTATCAGTTTCAGTGAATTGGGTATCGCATGGCTGTCCTCCACCTGTACCTTTCACATGCATTTTAATATCGGCGAATTTTTGCTTAATGCGTTTTTTAAAATTTCTATACTTGTTTTTTAAAATGATTGCAGGCCGATTTAGTTCGCCTCCTGCGTTAAAATTTTGGGCGATTTTGTCCCAAACCAGCTTTTTCTCCTTGTTGGCTTGAAAGTCTGTCTTTTTACATTCTACAATGTGTTTGTAGCGGTATAATATCTCAAGCAACCTCGCTTCCTCTAGAGCTGTAAAACTGGCGCTTCGCTTTACCATACTGTAATGATTTAGTTGTAAGGTATAATTAAAATTATAAAGATGCTTTACCTTCAACGGGGTTACCGCTTTTTATACAAGTGGCCCTAAATTATTTATATTACAAAAATATTAAAATGGAGCAATAAAATGTTTGCTAGACCGCACTTTTTAAAAATATGTTCACTATACAGTGTGGCCCGTAAGTCCATGACAACACAAACTTATATATTTTTTAATGGAACTTCCTATATATTATTCCAGATTTGAATTCCCCTCGCTCCGTAGATTACCTCAACAAAATTTCAACATCTTATACCGAGTGCTTTCAAAGACATGACAATTTCTTTGTTTGAATGGACACGTGTTGATCACTCTGTATCTTTCAAGAACAAACGAAATTGATTATTATTTGTAGTAGGATATTTTATGTACATGGTCTGATTTATATTTATACAGATGGCTACACGAAGTATAGGAAGTCGTATACAGTATGGTCCAAAATGAGAATCGTAGATGTTCTCGAAATTTTCAAATGGAACGCCCTTTACTTTTTATCGGCATGGGATAGCTTATTTACTACTCTATCAATTTTATTAAGCATTCCCTATACCCAAACCTACTAGTTTTTTAGTTAAATTCGTTTCTATTCAAAACTACCCGTTATTAACCAAAACTAGGCGTAAAATATAACTTTTAAATGGAACACCTGTATATTTTATGCCTATTGGGTATCGAATAAAGTACGCAACATCTTTTATATTTGTAATTATACTGACGTTTCAAAGTTTCAGAGATATTAATCAAAAGCTGTTATTAAACATAAATTTCTAATATTAATAATAGCATTTACAACAAGTTTTAATATTTTAATATTTATAAGTGGACTACTGTGTTAAAATACGTTAGACATGAAGCGTAAACCAGGTGATTAAAAAAAACTACCGTTATCATACTTTCTTGGGAGAAATAAGATAAGGTATTTACTAGCTGGCCATAGGAAAAATGCATGGTAACTGTCCAATAAATAAAGACAAATGTTTCGATGTACGTTTCAACTGTAAGTTTTATACGTTGTTAGTTACGTGTTGCTAAATATTATTTATTTGCATAACTATTTTTTGAGCGGTAATTATTCATTTAAGTGATTTTTGCTGATAAAAGTGCTTCTTGTAATGGATTACCAGAAATATAAGCTCATATGATATGATTTTTATACTAGGGGAATGCCAAAGAAATTCTTTTCTGGTAAGTCGGATTCATGTAGAGCGTTATCCCGATCGAAGAAATCCAGATAGGCGACATGTAGACTATAGAAAACCAGTTAAGAGTAGACCCGTTCGAAGTGAAGAAAATGAATCGTCTGTTATGTTATCTGTTACCGAAAATCCTTCAGATAGTCAAAAAGCAATTAGTTCTGCTGTTGGTGTTAGTGAATGAAGCGTTCAAAGGATTATGAAGAATAATCATTTTCAAGCGTATCGTATCCAGTTTCATCAACAATTATTTGATATGGATTTGGAGCGACGTGACATTCCAATTGGGCTCAACATAAAATTGATATAACTTACAACTTTTTTGATAAGGTTTTGTTCTCGGATGAAGCCACATTCCATAAAAATGGATTTGTGAATCGCCATAACTTCCACTACTATTCAAATGAGAATCCGATAATTTTCAGGCAGGTTGACTATCAATACAAATGGTGAATAAATGTTTGGGGAGGAATTAATGGTGAAAATGTTATTGAACCTTATTTTTCTAACGGGCATTTGAATGTATCTTGATTTTTTGCAAAATCTATGTGCAACTTTGCCAATAACAATGAGGAATAAAATTTGGCTGCAATACGATGGAACCCCCGCCCATTATTCCGTTCACGTCAGCGACCACCTTAATGCATTCTTTCCAAATCGTTGGATTGGCAGAGGAGGGCCGTGTAACTGGCCACCCTGATCCCCCGATTTAACCAAACGGTTTTTTTCTTTTTGTGGGGATATGTTGAGGAAATCGTTTACCAAGAGCCTTCAACTACACAAGAAAATTTGCAACAAAGAAAAAGAAACGCATTTGAGAGTATTACGCCCGACATGTTAAGAAGAGTCGCAAGACATAATTACATATATAAAACATGTTGTGTACTTTATTCCGCACCCAATAGGAATATACAGCAGTTCCCTTTAAAAGATATAACTTTTAGCTTTGATTAATAACGGGTAGTTTGGGATAAAGACCAATTTAACTAAAGAACGAGTTGATTTGGGTATAAGGAACGCCTAGTAAAATTGATAGGGTAGCAAATAAGCTATGCCATGCCGATAGGGTATTCATGATTTTCGTTTTGGAGTATACTGTATACGACTTCCGATACTTCGTGTAGGCATATGTATAAAAATAAAATGGGCTATATACATAAAATATCCTACTACAAATAATAATTAATTTCGTTTGTTCTTGAAAGATACACATATCCATTCAGACAAAGAAATTATCATATCTTTGAAAGCATTCGGTATAAGATGCTCAAATTTTGTTGAAGTAATGTACGGGGCGAGGATAATTCAAATCTGGGATTAATATAGGGTGTTCCATTAAAAAATATATATGTTTGTGTTGTCATGGATTTATAGACCTCCCTGTATTTGTGAAAATATTTTTAAAATGTGCTGTCCAGCAAGCATTTTATTACTCCATTTTAATATTTATTGTAATTAAATCATGTAGACGAATTAGAAGACGGGAGCTAAGATGCAGGACCCTGTATATTAATAATTGTCCGATCACTGAAGTTAAGCAACGTCGGGTGCGGCCAGTATTTGGATGGGCGACCGCTTATTATATCTTGAACACCGGTTCGACCGTGTTTCCGATGAGATGCAAAGTTGGTACAAATATGACCACTATTACTTTTTCATCCTCTTTCACAATCTGAAGTCAAATTTTCAATATTCCTTAACACAAAATGCTGCACACACACTCGCACTCACACTCGCACTCGCACTCGCACTCGCACACGCACACACCGACACACTCAAACACACACACACACACACACACACACACACACACACACACACAAACACACACCAACACCACGCACACATACACGCACATGCATACGCACGCGCATGCGCATGCGCATGCACACGCACACGCACACGCACACGCACACGCACACGCACACGCACACGCACACGCACACGCACACGCACACGCACACGCACACGCACACGCACACGCACACGCACACGCACACGCACACGCACACGCACACGCACGCGCGAGCACACGCACACCCACACGCACACGCACACCCACACGCACACGCACACCCACACGCACACGCACACGCGCACGCGCACGCACACGCGCACGCACACGCCCACGCGCACGCACACGCACACGCACACACAACGCACACGCACACCAACACCAACACACACACACACACACACACACACACACACAAACACAAACACAAACATAAACACAAAACAAAACACAAACAAAACACAAAACAAACACAAACACAAACACAAAAAAACACAAACAAAACACAAACACACGAACAACAACGAACACACGAACACACGAACACACGAACACACGAACACACGAACACACGAACACACGAACACACGAACACACGAACACACGAACACACGAACACACGAACACACGAACACACGAACACACGAACACACGAACACACAAACACACGAACACACGAACACACGAACACACGAACACACGAACACACAAACACAGACACACAGACACACAGACACACAGACACACAGACACACAGACACACAGACACACAGACACACAGACACACAGACACACAGACACACAGACACACAGACACACAGACACACAGACACACAGACACACAGACACACACACACGGACACGGACACGGACACGGACACGGACACGGACACGGACACGGGCACGGACGCGGACGCGGACACGGACACGGACACGGATACGGACACGGACACGGACACGGGCACGGGCACGGGCACGGGCACGGGCACCGGCAAGGGAAACGGACACGGAAACGGACACGGACACGGACACGGCACGGACACGGACACGGACACGGACACGGACACGGACACGGACACGGACACGGACACGGACACGGACACGGACACGGACACGGACACGGACACGGACACGGACACGGACACGGACACGGACACGGACACGGACACGGACACATACACGGACACGGACACGGACACGCACACTCTCACACATACACAGAATTTAGTACGATTAACTAATTGAATTATGGATGAGTTTTGGCATTTGCTGTTATATTTGTTAGTAACAGTTAGATTAACAGGCAGTTTAACTGAAGAATTTTTTCACCGGTCTCTGTTTAGGATTCAGGGCTTGCCCCTTTGGTACATTCCCGCAAATTTACTCCCTTCGAGCTTTAAAGCTATAGATAGATATGCCCACACAATGAAAGTCACCCAAGAATAAAAAATTTCAATTTTTATACTAGTAAGAAAGTACGCTAAGCATAATATAAACTAAATATTGTATATTTAGGTACTAAGGCATTGTTTGACCTACACACGAATAGTAATAATAGTACTATAAGATAATAGTAGGTGCAATGAGTAAGTAACATATATCTATTAAAGAACATAACGTATATTAAACTACATGAAATAATACAATACTGTAAAAAATAACAACAAAACCGCGAAAAAAAGCTAATAGTGTTTTTCTTACCTTTAATTCAGTAAACTTTTTCAAATTTTTAAAATTCATTTTCTCTGCTAATTCATGTTCTATAGCTAATTTAGCCAAACCGTTTAGCCGAGTTTGGGTGGTTATGGATCGTAAGAAATTTTTAATTATTTTCCATTTAGAAAAGCTGCTTTCTCCACTTGCTACACTTACTGACAGTATTAACAACGAGGTTAGGTGTAATATCTAAAATAGTGATAACTAAACCGGATTCTATTTCATCTCCCGATTCACCATCAGTCAATAATATCAATTTTTCATTTGAGGTGATTATTTACTTCTTTACAAGCTTAAAAATGGAGGAGGAAGTACATTTTGATTATTTTTGAAAAAATTTGAAAAAATTAATAGTAGTATCATTGTTACCTTGCGCGGATGTAACTTCACCTATTACGAATTCTGTCACGCGTCAATGATATTTTCAGATCAAAATTCACTTATCAATCAATACACATTAAATTACATACAATTAAAAATGTTCTATATCCGTAAACAAAGAATTGCTACTTAAAATTTCAAATTTTGAAGAAAATAAGATTCGAAAAATCTACATATAAAATAATTATAAAGGGTGTTTCAATAAGAGCGCAAGATTTGAATTGCGCGCCATGTTTGACAGTCATAATGAAACGTGATTATGACGTGACAGATCGAAAGTGGACAGATGGGAGTTAGTAAACAGAGCATTACACGATAGAACAACGTGTCCTGATTGTTAAACATTATTATCAAAATGGTGAAAGTTTGATTGCCACCATTCGTAAAGTGGGTCCAATATTCGGTCGAAATAATGTTCCTAATTCATTTACTGCGAAAAGAATAATCGAAAAATTCGAAAGTACTGGTTCGGTTAGTGATGTGAAACACACGACACGAGCTCGTAGAAGTCGTTCAGAACAAAACATCACGGCAGTTCGAGAGAGTGTGGCCGAAAGTCCAGAGACATCGATTCGTCATCGTACACAATAATTGGACATTACAACAGCCACCCTTCAGCGTATTCTCACTAAAGATTTGCATCTCCACGCCTACAAAGTCCAATTGACTCAACAACTTCTGCCAACAGACCATGCACAGCGAAGAGAGTTCACCAATTGGATCCTTCAGCATCAAGGATTGAATGCCGATTTTGTGGACAAAATCATTTTCAGTGATGAGGCCCATTTTCACCTCGATGGCTTCGTTAATAGGCAAAACTGCCGCATTTTGGGCTCAGAAAATCCACGAATCAATCATCACAAAACAATGCATCCAAAACGTGCACTGTTTGGTATACATTGTGGTCTGGAGGAATAATTGGACCGTTTTTCTTTGAAGATGAGGCAGGTAATGCTATAACGGTGAATGGCGAACGTTATCGTGCTATGATAATGCAGTTTTTTGTGCCTTAATTGGAAGATATTATTCTTTACGACATGTGATTTCAGCAGGACGGTGCCACATGTCATACCGCCCATGAAACATTGACTGCCTTGCACGAGTTTGCTCATTTGTCATTTCCCGGGTTTGGTGACCAGAATTGGTCGCCACGCTCTTGCGATTTAACACCTCTGGACTTCTGGCTGTGGGGTTATCTGAAGTCACAGGTTTATGCCAACAAGCCCGCGACCACCGAATCATTTAAGGCCGAAATTAGACGCTCTATCGATGAAATACCGCCATGTGTATTCAATAATGTTATTCCAAATTTTGCCAAAAGAGTACGCATGTGCCAGCAAAGCCATGGCGGCCATTTACAAGATATTTTGTTTCATACATAATTCCCAAATGTATACATTATAAATCAATAAATATTTAAATATTTTTCTACAGAAAACCATGTTTTATTGAACCTTAAAATCTTGCGCTCTTATTGAAACACTCTTTAGTAACTTACCTTAAAAATTAATCGCACTTTTAAAGAACACAGTAACTGGCTCCGTCTCTGTCTCCTTCTCCGCGTGCGTGTATGTGCTTGCGTGCCTGTATGTATTGAATTTTTCCGACGCTTTATTCAAATTATTTGAACAGCGATTTTATTAAAGTATTTGTAATCTTATTATATTGTATTCAAACTTAAAATAAGTGGGTAGTATCTAAACGTCTAGAACTCAGTGATTTTTGTTAGTGCTTGATCTGCAGTGTATACAGGAAGAGAGGTATGTGTATCTATACAGATACCTCTCTCTAACTGATTTTGTTTTGCTGATTAATACTTAATAAGGTTTTTTTAACGAGTTAATTAGTTGTATAATAAAAAGTACTTATGCGTTTTTTTTCAATTATTGACTTAAAGCAAATTTTTAATTCTTTAAACTCGTTAATGCGTTTACATAAAATGCTATGATGATATAAGGCAAATGTACAATTGTGGAAGTTTTCTACTAATTAAATTGATTTGTTTAAAAAGGCTAAATGTTATTTACGATCAAATTCATTAACATCTGGTTTTGTATTTAAGATCTTTTTAATTGAAGTTTCAAATCAACAGCTTGGAAGCGTATCTTGTTTCTGCACCTAACACCCTTTTGGCAGACAGGTTTTCACATCAACAATAATATGGCAAAATTCTTAAGAAAACATTCTACTTTAATATGTAGAAGAGATCAGGCTTTATATATATATATATATATATATATATATATATATATATATATATATATATACAGTAGCGTACTGAGGCGTGTTCCTACAAGATGGTCTTCCAGACATCATGCATTATATGCTTTACGTTTCAATTTCATAAATATTTTAAAAACACTCACTAAAATAATTTTAACATCCAAAACAAAAAACGAAATCGACGATGCCCAATCACTAAAAAAAATTTAGAAAATTTTGAAACCGTGTTTTTAATTGTATTAGAAACAAAAATTTTGCAGTCAATAGATACTATTTCGAAAGTACTTCAAAGAAAGTCCGAAAATATAGGCAGACTCAGCCAAATTATTTAAAAACACCTTAAATACTATGGTAGAAACACGAGAAAAGTACAAAGAGATCAAAGAAGAAGCTTGCATATTAGCAAAAAAATGGGGAATACCCACCGAATTTTCAAAAAAAATGACAGTTACGTCCAAAAACTATTTTGATGACACTAAAAATCATCATCAAATTGAAACCCGCGAAGATCATTTCAGAATTAATATTTTTTTAAAAGTGATGGATATAATTATTTTTCAGTTGGACAAGAGGTTTGCAGGTGTTTGTACAATGAACGAAACATTCAAAATATTAACTTCTGAAATAATTTTGAATAGCTCAGATGATG
>JARFJB010002243.1:665000-700000 GCA_036346205.1 Vesta saturnalis
TTATCATTTTCAAGACAGTTCAATAATATTTAATTTATAAAAGATCTAGCTATTCTTTGCTAAAACAAAATAAAATAAAATAGGATTAAATTCCATAGTCGGCTTTATACGTTTATCAAACCATTATATTAACCAAGGCTTATATTTGCGTCTTCAATTTTCATATTTCAAAAATTTATTTTGACATCTTAAATAACTGCTAAAGGTATTAATTAACATTTACGATAACTGTAATTGTTATCGAAACGTTAAAATTATATAAAAATAAATGAAAAATACCGGATTTAATAGCTAAAATATAACTTTTTCAATTAATACAGGGATCTATCTCTACTGTTAAAATATAGCGCTAGATTGAGCTACGCACATTACTTTTAAAAATATACCGCTAGATGGCCCTACCAACAAAAAAAACGAACACAACCAATCAGACCGCAAAGCCTTGGGTGTCGGAGTACTGCTTGTATATAATATTTATTACTTTTCACAATGAGAGATTAACTCTTGTTTGGTTGATCCTATACATTCCTCGCTAATGTAGCATTGCACACATTGTGTTAACCCAAAGATTGACAAGAAATATTGGCTGCGTTACACGTTTTGTATTTTGAACATTAAAATTTATTAAATAAGAACGTATAAAAACGTGTTGCAATATGATCTTTAATTTCTGCTGTTATAAATTCTGTCCATTGCAAATTAATTATAAAAGACATTGTCCACATTAAAAATAGTGTTGTCCCGTATTAGAAAGAATGATCAGAAAATTTAAATAAAGGATTTCCAGATTAAATCAAACAGTAGTATTTGGGTGTATTAGTTTCTGCAGAATAAATTAATTGTGATTAAAACTAAATATGTAACCCTTGTTCATATATATATATATATATATATATATATATATATATATATATATATATATATATATAAACAAGGATGTATGAAATAATTTTATCAATCAGTTCCAATAACTTACATCTAAAAAATAAACAAGTGTACTCTAGCATCGTGCAGTTTTGTTTTTAACACACGCGCACACACACACTGTAAGTATTCGAAGCAGGTTTAAGAGAATTTTTTATTTTTGATGACGATATCGTGATAAAATAAATCTTCATCGAGCCTAATTTAATTAATTTTAAACTAAATTGACTACAAATCTTCTTTAATTTATGACGTTTACTTATTGTTAACAACCAAACAGTAAACAGAACTGAATTAAGTGACTAGAACATTTTTTTTTATTAAATTAAGATAGCCATTTTTAATTTAGACGCGGTAAAAGTAATGGTCTACTACTAAATTAGTTTGTCAAAAATAAATAACATGATTAATGGTTCATCAAATTTTGTTGTAAATACAAAAGAAATTAAAAAATGATCTGACCAAATGTATGTAAATAAAGAATAGTTTGACAATTTTCTCTAATTTATCATAATTGGTAGGCATTTTTCCAACAAAGATTAATGATTACGAGTAAAATTGCATTATTCGAGTAAAATAATCTTTACATTTATTAATCAAAGTTCATCATCTATGTGAGTCTAGAGTAATAATAATTGCTATCTTTGCATACCTAAATTAAGTTTGAAAATGTATATTTCACGATTATCACAAGTAATTAAATATTCATCTTTTGGTATTACACCCTGTATTTCTTATTTATCTTTTATATAAATTTAAACGTTTCGATAACAATTACAGTTACCGTATTCTCGGTAAATGGTAATACCTTTAAGAATCAATTGAGATGTCAAAATAAATTCATGAAATATGAAAACGCAAATATAAGCATACGATTGATGTAACAGTTTGATAATCATATAAATCCAACTGTAGAATTTAATTTTATTTTGGTAAAGAATAGGCAGATCTTTAATAATTTAAAATTATTAAACTGCCTTGAAGATGATAAATAAAAACACCCTCCAACTGTCGAAGGCTAACAACGAAAAATGTCGTAATCAATGAGAACATTTTACAAAATTTAACCAATTTATGATATAAGTGTAAAGTTGTGAAAAACTTTAGTTGGAAATTGATGAAATCATTCTCAAATAAAAACTTGACACATCAAGTAAAGGTCTAGCCACATGTAACAAAGAAATAGTTTTTGATTAATAATTGTAACTGTTATTGTACAGTAAAAACACAATGTGAACGTTTAATATTATATATGTACGTTAAACTATTATAGTGTTGTGGTAACTTACATATTGAATTGGCAAAGCATTTACCTATGGTGCAGGAAAAACTCACCAAAAATCTAGACATGCCAAACGCTAAAATTAAGATGTACTATTATGCGTTTTACTAATTATAAGATACCATTACTTATTTAATCTGAGATTTTTCATGGCTATTGAAATTATTCGAATGTTTATGTGTCTCTATAGCTTCATGTTGACAATGAACTTAATAATGCCTAGCTTTTTCTCTTCAAAATTTTGGGTTTAAAATTAAATTTAATGATGATAATAAAACGCATAATAAATTAAATACAAACATATATATATATATATATATATATATATATATATATATATATATATATATGTTAATGGACAACAATATTAGTGTCGGCTGCTGGACTTTTCAAAAAAAATTAAATCCTTAAAATATAATTATGGTTCCGTTATTTCCTTCTACGCAAAATTACCTTAATATCAAGCAAAAAATCATCGGAATGCATTATGCGGTTGTCTCGCAATCTGCGTGAACTAAATGACCCCATTATTTTAATATATAGGATTAATGAGTTTTTCTTAACAATATTTCCATACTACCAAATTGATACTATTACAAGCATGCTCAGCTACAACAGATTTCTACGGTTGATTCAATCTACATCTAGTTTAGCATCAAAGCCACATGTATATCCATACACGGGAATAAGGCTGAAACATTTTTTTGTAAACTTAAATGCTATTTAATTTTGTTTTTAAATTTGTTCTTTGATTATGATATTGTTCAATGTTGACCTTCGTCCGTTAGAAAGTGTTCTGATTTGTCATCTTCAAGACGGTTTAATGTTTAACTAATTATTATTATCTGTGTATCTGTGTATCTGTGTATCTGTGTATCTGTGTATCTGTGTATCTGTGTATCTGTGTATCTGTGTATCTGTGTATCTGTGTATCTGTGTATCTGTGTATCTGTGTATCTGTGTATCTGTGTATCTGTGTATCTGTGTATCTGTGTATCTGTGTATCTGTGTATCTGTATCTGTGTATCTGTGTATCTGTGTATCTGTGTATCTGTGTATCTGTGTATCTGTGTATCTGTGTATCTGTGTATCTGTGTATCTGTGTATCTGTGTATCTGTGTATCTGTGTATCTGTGTATGTATCTGTGTATCTGTGTATCTGTGTATCTGTGTATCTGTGTATCTGTGTATCTGTGTATCTGTGTATCTGTGTATCTGTGTATCTGTGTATCTGTGTATCTGCGTATCTGCGTATCTGCGTATCTGCGTATCTGCGTATCTGTGTATCTGTGTATCTGTGTATCTGTGTATCTGTGTATCTGTGTATCTGTGTATCTGTGTATCTGTGTATCTGTGTATCTGTGTGTCTGTGTATCTGTGTATCTATATATCTGTGTATCTGTGTATCTGTGTATCGCGTGTGCGAGTGTATGGGTGAGCGTACGTGCAGGTGTGCGTGAGATGTGCCTATGATGAATGTTTCGAACGCAATATCTAAAAAACTTCAAAAGCAATCAGATTAAAATTTCATGTACGTATTTATCACCTTCACGTCTAGTTTCCAGAGGGGGGATCTACGGGGTAATAGGTAACTATGATTTTCTTTCGTTCGAAGATATTGGGAAGCGATTGAATTCAAATTTAGCACTATCATCTAGCACCTAAGTGTGTATAGTCCAGTGTGATTTGTGGTGGTGGTGAGTTTTTTCGGGGTAAGGAACGAGAGGCCGCCTTAACTCAAAAGCATTAAACGCAATTGTATTAAAGTTTGGCATATGAATTTAAAACATAAATGTTTCGATCTCAATGATTTTTGGTAGTGCTGGAGATATGGAGTAAGGGAGATAATGGTTAATATAATTTTTATTCGACCGCAGTATCGCAAAGATTTAAACAATGATTGCATTATAACTCCAAACATACTTGTTGGGACTCTAGGCTTATAACACCCAAAGGTTGCGAATTGTTCAAAACCTGCAACATCTATTTACAGGTGAACCCACTCATTGGCGGTCTGACAACAAAGTACCTGATCTGGTAGATTTTTGTATGACCAAAGGAATTTCACAAGTATTTGACGTTGCCACCTCCTGCTTTGACCTGTCATCTGACCATTCTCCAGTTATTCTTTATACGTTGAAGCACTAAGTGTGCCAAAGCAACTAAGACTAAGTAATAAACGAATAGACAGGGACAGATTTAGACAGTTGGTGAGTGAAAAACTAACGCTACACGTCGCCCTTAAAACTGGACAAGAGATCGAATCAGCTGTCAAGCTCTTAAATGATACATTACAATGGGCGAGCTGGAATGCAACTCCAGAACAAGCGGCAAGGGTCAAAAGTTATACCTGCCCATGTCAAATAAGCAAAAAATCACAGGTTAAAGACGTCTCCGTAGACAATTGACCAGGCTAAGAACATGAACTCAAAACACTTCTGAATAACAGCAAAAACGAATGCATGCAATCATTCCTGCTAGACCTTACGCTTACCGAATCCACCGATTATTCTCTGTGGAAAACAACCCGAAAACTAAAACAAGTTACAAAAGCTTCTCGACCCATCAAAACATCCCAAGGAAATTGGGCAAGAAGCAAATCAGAAAAAGCGCGAGCATTTGGAGAGCACCTAGCAGAGGTTTTCAAACCTCACCCTTCAGAAAATCAACCTGAAGAAGAAACTGAGTTAATCAAAACTCTAGACGAATCCTGTCACCTTGATCTGCCAGCTGAACGCTTTAAAATCACAGATGTGTAAAAAGTTATTGCAACGCTACACCCAAAAAAGCCCCAGGATACGATCTGCTAACTGGGAAAGTACTCAAAGAACTCGAGGAGCTACCTATTATAAATCAGGCCTTCGATAAAGTGTGGTACACTGGTCCTTAATTCAAGTTACGTGTGTTCCTACGCATAAATTATTTTATTATCCTGAAGTCATATCTCCATAATGGAAACTTTCTGGTCAAGCTTGATACTGACTACTCAGAACTCTACCCTATAAATGCTGGAGGACCATAAGGTAGTGTCCTGGGGCCACTACTTTATCTGTTATATACCGCACACCTACCTATAACAGCAAATGTCACTACAGCAACCTTTGCAGACGCACAGCAGTTCTATCTTCTGATACTGACCCAATAATTTCTTCTTAGATACTGCAAACCAATCTAAATGAAATTGAAGCATGGCAAAAGAAATCGAATAATCGAATAAAAGCAAATACAACCAATTCTGTCCATGTGACGTTTACCACACGAAGGGAAACCTGCCCCCCCCCTGTCCAACTAAATAATCAACAGCTCTACAACAAGAAGAAGCCAAATAACATGTCGATAAGAGGCTCAACTGGAGAAAACATGTCTTAAGTAAACGTAAACAGCACGGACTGGCTCTCCAAGATCCATTGGCTCATTGGACGTACCTCTAAACTTACAATCGAAAATAAGCTGCTGCTTTACAAAGTTATATTGAAACCAATTTGCTATTACGGAATTCAGGTTTGTGACACAGCATCTACATCCAATATAGAGATACTTGAGCGTTTCCAAGCGAAAGTATTGAGAATAATAGTGAATGCACCTTGGTTTGTGTCCAACGCAGCCATCAGAAGAGACCTTCAAATCCCTTCGGCTAAAGAAGAAATACGACATTTTAGCCAACAGTACAATGCGCGACAACAAGCTCACCCCAATGACCTAGCAGTGAATCTCCTAAATCAACCCATAGTCAACAGGAGGCTGAAACGATATATGCCCAATGATCTGCCTACTAGATTATGATTAGCATGTTTATGTTAGTTCTAGTTTAAGTCTTTAGTATGTAAGCGTGATATCCTAATGCACATATCGGATATAATCCACTTGTTGCAGAAGTTTGCCACTGGGAAACCTTCTACATGTTATCTTTATCGTTCTACCAAATGTACATTGCAAATTAAATAGGATGTTTTATAAAAAAAAGTTTATTGTTATTCAATTTGTTTGTTATTTCTTTTTGCATGTTTTCAAAAAGTCAACGACCATTATCATGAAAAATATTTCTTGTGCATACTAAGTCTTGAGGCACCTTAATTATTAAAAAAAGTGAAGAAAAAATATTTAATTCTTGTTTTATTTTTTTTTCAGTTGTACTGTTTTAGAACATATTTTTGAGTGAGTACTTGTAAAAAAACAATAAATGATAAGGCAATATGGAAAATGAAGAACATTAACAGTGACGTGTTATAGTGCTTTTATCCTAACTTTGGTGCAATGGCGTCATGTCTTATTTGTGATTCTTCTCTAGAAGGTGGTACCCATGTCAGTTTCAGCTCGAGATATAGCCTCGCCCATCGAGACGAGTACCTACAGAAAGGATGGAAAGATAGATTTCCAGAAAAATAAAACAACAGTAGAGGTACGTGAAACATGCTGAAAATCACACACCAAAGAAAAGTTGATCTCAGCCTATTTGAAAAGGGTTCAAGAAGAAGGGCCTCCCAGCTCTCCACACCTTACTAGGACATCAGTACCACAGTTCACATTCAGAACTCACTGTTTGATTTGTGTTGAGACTATAACCGAATAGTTTGTTGCTGCTCAATCAAGACGTCCAGCATGCGAGCGCAATATAGTCTATGTTATACTTGTACATTAACTGGGATTGAAAACGACACTGATGAACGCTGAGAAAGCTCGGAATGATGACTACGGACGGAAGTTAATTGAAAGAATTGAACACGTTCATGATTTAGTTGCAGCAGATGGTCAGTACCACTCCAAGTGATTCAAATTTCTGTATGCGAAGCCAAAAGCCGAAAAGCCCAAGATATGTAGACCATTTGTAAAGGAAATTGACAAATACATGCAGTATATACATGATTATCTTGAAAAGAACGATGGTGGGCGCCAGTTCTCTTTGGATGAACTGATGGAGCAGATGGCAAGACATGGAGCACATGACAGCAGATATACACCTGATGTGAAAACAGTCAAAGCTCGTCTCAAAGAGAAATAATATGGGGACGACATCCTGATCACATGCAATAAGAATAAAAAACCATTTGTGTGCTTCAGGAACATTGGAGAGAAAATATGGTATGAGCAAAGAAGCAAATCTGAGCAAAATGAGAGGCTTCAAATTCTTCTAAGTGCAACCGAAAATTCTTTGGAAAGACATCAGATCACAAGTATATAAGAGCACCGAGTATCCTCCACCTAACTCTTTTCTAGAAGAGTGAAGCTGTCATTCATGAAACTCTGATATCACACCGCAAGAAAAATGAAAACCGTCAAACGAAATCCACTGCTCTTGCCCACAGTATTATCTCTGTTTTGAGACCGAAATCATTTGTGTCATCTTTACAAGTAGGTTTGAGCACATTCATTTACAAGGAAACAGGTTCCCGGAAGTTTCTGGAAGTGCTGAATGGGATTTTGTTCCACATACAAGTAAGCTGTACGTTTTTAAATCTCTTCAGTGACGCAGGCGCCCAAAGAAATAAATCACAATAAATCACGAAGGATTTTCACAGTTCATCTCCGACAACTCAGATTTCAACACTCCTAACGATTGATGGATACAACACATTTCACGTAATGGGTGGAATTTACGCCATGAGTCCAACAAAAGCAGTTCCTGCAGATGATAGTATTCCAAGATTGAAAGAAAGACACTGCCTTAACTGTTGAGCCTTGGGGCAGTACTGCTGCAGCACGTTGTGCAGTCTGAGAATGGTGAAGGACTCAAAGCAATGAAGATTAATGGTCTCACTGATGATTTCTCTACCCCTGAGAACATCACTCTTCGTAAAACTGAGGTCCTTTGGCTATACAGTGTTACTGACGGCAGCTGAAAAATACAAGGCACAGGGCCAGATAATGTGTATGGTAACCTTCGAATAACCCCTCTACATGAAGGCACGATACATCAGCGATAATTCCAAAGACCCCTGGTTGCAGTATGTTGTACCAAGAGTGGATGGTTTTCATCAGTTAATGCCCTGCTTAGGGTCCATTGGGTACATTATGGAGGGCAGTGGACTCAATTATTGGTTCAATGCGGTCTACGTTATGAACTCAATCGGGAAAATGACTGGCCACGTCTACTACAGAGCTGTCAGAGCTCATTTATTTGCTTATGCAATGCTAGTCAAGTCTTGGAAATCAGTGGTCTTAGTCCACAGACAGAAGTAGAATTAGCCAATATTCTGTGAGCTTTCGACAAATCAGTGATCCTTGCGTCTAACCCTAATGAGTGTCTTGAAACCAAAGACAAAGGTGTGTAAGACATTCCAGCAGCTAAAAGAACGTGGTGCTACAGCCCAGTTCTGGGTCCAATACATAAAGATGGCAACTCTCGTGAAAACGTTCATACTAGCTGAGAGAATGAGAAAATGGGATCTGCGTCTGTGGCGCATGCTGCATTATTTCCATGCATCAGATCACGTCGCATATGACAAATGCGCTCATAAATACCTCCAAGACCATGCTGAAATTACCACAAACAATTCACCTCAGACGGATTCTTCACAATCCGACGCACGTCAAAATTCTGGAGTGGAACACGGACGGATATGGTGATAGAACAATTTTTTATAAAGAGCATGAAATTTCCAAGGTGGGCTGACTCACGGTCGTGGTGTTGAGGAAGGTGTCCTCACTAGATGGATGGTGGCAATGACGTTAGTGCAGCATGTGTCAGCACAAATTGAAACTTTCTACGGTGCTTCATTGAATAGCTCTGAACAGCATTTTGCATTAAAGGACTCAGCAGTAAACTGAGACAACAAGGATGGTACAGAGGAACAACGTCCCAACTTTACAAAAGCCTAAACCCCTGACAAACAAGCAGTTACCTGGGCAAGTACAACAATACGCCATCGATGGAGGGTTCCAATAGCACCAGGTTGTCTTGCCCACCAATGTTCTCTTCTCTTTAATCTGTGACAGATATATTCAGTACGTGATCCCAAAATATCCAGGAGCAGTAGTAGTCTTTGATGGTTGTCCTGAAGACGTTCAAAGTCGAACGAAGACTGCTGAGCGGTTAAGCAGGACTAGGACTCACGCATCTGATTACATTCTTTTTGATGAGATCATGACACCAACAACGTCGAAAGAAAGCTTTTTGGCGAACCCAAAAAACAAGAGTCGTCTCGTTGCCTTGCTTACCATGAAATTTCCGTCAGCAGGGTTGCAATACTAGCAGGCTGAAGAAGATACTGACACACTTATTGTTACCACCTCATTGAACTTGGTGCTATCAAATGAAACCGAGGTTGTAGTGTGAGAAGATGTAGATCTGCTGGTTATCTTGATAAGCGTCAGTCAAGTGAATAACTTTTTCTTTGTGAAGCCTGGAAAGGAGAACGTTTTTCCGGATTTGTATTTTTCCCTTGAAGCTGCAACTTCCCAGTGCAGGAACACATCTTCCTCTTACATGCGACGAACGGGTGCGATACATCCGCCCTCTTCAAGCAAGTGCACTACCAACTGCCAACTGTGGGTGCAAGAGGACAGGGTTCTGGTGTTCCTCTCAGGATCATGTGGAAATACAAAAAATAATGATATCCCGCCAAAGACATAGTTGAAAAACGGCCAAGTTTTGGGTGCATTGCGAAAAATTTTATCCAAAGGGCTTTTCAATTTTATAAACTACTGAAATTAATTATTCTTCCTTTATTTTATGAATTGAATTTTTCCATTTGCAGATGCAGATAAACCTCATCCAGGTCCCTCCAAAACTAATCACAATCCGTCGTCCATCCACCTGTACATATGTTTACCCGTAAGTCCGTCGTATGTCGTCCACTGCCGGTTTATCGGACTGTTGGCCTGTTTGCCTGCCGGTGTGCCGGTATGTCGGCCGGATTGGCCAGTTAGTGTGTCCGTTTGTCCGTATGCCCCAATGTCGGTCTGCCCGTCTGTCCGTTTGTTTGTCTCTCCGTTTACCCGCCTGTTCGCTTGAGGCCGTTGCGGTTGCTGTCTGGGTCGCGTCTGTTCCGTCTTGCCCGTCCGTCTGTTGTTTCCGGCCCGTTGTGCGTGTGTCGAGTGTGTCCGGTGAATGGTGTAAGATGGGTTAGAATGTGTTGGAAAAATTTAAAGTTTCCGAATATCTGGTTTATCGAAGGATAACCGCAAAGGAAAGGATGCTGTGGAGATGGAGGATGGCAGCCTGGCACTATGGTCAGGAGTTGAGACGGAAGTGCATGGCGCAAAAGGAGTTGGGATGATCAAAGTGAAAGAGCGAAACGATGTGTTAAACAGTACGAATTGGTATCTTCCCGGGTAATATGGATTAGAATGAAAGTGGAGTTTCGAAGAATTTTTTTTATTGCATGCTAGGCACCGGTGAATGGAGAAAGCGACCATGAGCGTGAGAACTTCTGTAATGAAGTAGAGAACGTGTTGAACGTATGTAAGCCAGACGAAAGAGTGATTATAGGGGGATATGAACGGATGGGTGGGTGTACAGAGAGAACATAGTGAACGCGTTCTAGGAAAGTTCGGAGACCAAAGAGTCAATGAGAAGGTGAACACCTGCTGAACATCTGTGTGGAGAGAAGCCTGTTTGTATCCAATACGTGGTTTAAACATAAAAATGTGCATATGTATACATGGCAAAGAGGTGAATCTAAAAGTATGATAGACTTGATAGTGTATGATGAACGGCTTAGAAACCTGGTGAAAGACACAAAAGTAATGCGCGGAGCGGAGGTGGATCGGACCATTTTTGGTTGTATCGAGAGGTGTTTAGGCAAAAGTGGGTCTGGAGAAGGAAAGAAACGTAGTGCGAACGTCCAGAATTAGGGTTGACAAACTAGTGGATAATGGTGCGAGAATGAAATACGCAGATGCTGTGAGTAAAGAGTTGAATGTGAATGAAACAGTGTGGAACGAAAAATAAAAGACACTGACGTTGAAAGTGCATGGATAAGCTTGAAAAACCTGTTGTCAATTGTGCCGTGGAATATGTGGAAGAGGTGTAGGTAGACAGAAAAATGTGCTTGGTGGAATGAGTCGGTAAAAAGGCAGTATGTAAGAAAAAGATGCGTACATGGCAATGATTGCTGCAAAAATGAGACTGAGAAGAAGCGATTGTATGAGGTGTACAGATTAAGAAACAAAGAAGGAAGGAGGCAGTGAGAATAAGTAAAGAGGAAGTGATGGCTGTGGAAGGAGAGAAAATGCAGAATGATTTTGAGGGAAACAAAAACTCTTCTGGAAATGGGTCAAAAATACAAAACGTGGCCCAAAACAGAACGCTGCAGGAGTGATGAATGAGAACGAAATAGTATGGGACGATTGTGAAGTGAGGAAATGCTGGCAAGAATATTTCGGAAAGCTGTACAGTAGTGAGGAAAGTAAGACTGAAGGGTTAAATAAGGAGAATATAGAAGAAATGATGAATGAAACTGAGAAGGATATTGAATAAATGAGGTAGAGAAAACGGTAGGAAGGTTGAAAACGGCAAGGAGCAGGCGTAGATGAAATCACTGGTGAAATGCTCAAATGGTGGTGCAAAGCTTATACGAAGATTGTGTGGAATTATTCAATGTATGTTTGTGGGAAAAGTGCCGAGTGATTGGAAGAGCGCGATCATTGTACCATTGTATAAGGGGGGGGAACAAGAGTGATTGTAAGAACTACAGAGGAATAAGTTTGCTCAGCGTGCCTGGTAAAGTATTTGGAAGAATACTGATTGATAGAGTACGAGAAACTACACAAACTAAGATTTGGGATGTGCAAGGTGGCTTCATGCCAGGGAGAGGATGTGTCGATCAGATGGTTGCTCCAGCAGGTGATCGAAAAGTGTTTAAAGGTAAAAAGGAAGTTGTACTGTGCGTTTGTAGATCTGGAGAAAGCATATGACAGAGTGAATAGGGAGAAGCTGTGGGAAATATTAAATGAATATGGCGTAAATAAAGGTCTAATAAATGGAATAAGGGCAGTATACAACGGTAGTCGGGCATGTGTTAGGGTGAGAGGAGGTGGAAATACTTTAATATTGAGCAAGGAGTGCGACAAGGCTGTGTGATGTCACCGTGGTTGTTCAATGTATACATGGATAAATGTCTTAGACAAGCATGTACCGATACAAATGGTGTAATGGTTGGTGACGTAAATGTACGACTTTGTATGCAGATGACACAGTCTTATTAATGACAGTGCGGATGAGCTGCAAACCGCTCTGAGGAAGTTTGATACAGTCTGTGAGAGCATGGACCTAAAGGTAAACGTGAACAAAACTAAGATTGTGGTGTTCAATCGGGAAGGTGGAAAGGAGAGTAAGAACCTGCAAGATGAAATTTGGGAAGTGGACGAGCTGGTATATCTCGGTAGAATGTTTACTGCAGATGGTACAATTGGAGCGGATTGGACGAAGGGTCAATGCTGGAAGGAAAGTGATTGGAAGTATGTGGACGATAATGAGAAATGAAAGCATGAGCCTAGCTGCGAAACGAGCAATCTATAATGGCGTATTCGTCCCGTCAGTACTGTATGGAAGTGAGACATGGGTATGTCAAAAAGCACGAAAGAAAAATAAATGCCGTGGGTATGAGATTCCTGAGAAGCGCATTGGTAAAACGAGAAGGGACAAGATAAAAATGAATGCATAATGACGGAGTGTGGGAGGAAAAGACGATGATGGATAGATATAAAGTTGTACATTACGTTGGTTTGGTCACATTGAGAGAATGAACAACGCAAGATTAACGAAACAAATATATGTGGGTGAGGGGGAAAGGCCGGCCTGGTAGGCCGCGTAAAACTTGGCTGAATGTAGTAGAATCTTGATAAAGGAAAGAAAGATAAGGAGTTTTAAAACAAAAGGGCATGTCAGAGACTATGTATGAATCTTGGGGAAGCTAGGGAGGTATGCGGAGATAGGAAAGCATGGAGAAAGGTTGTGAATGAAAAATAAATAGGAGGCAGGGATTGTTTTTGCCTACCCCGCAAGGGAATGGCGTGAAGGTTAAGTTAAGTTATTACAAACAATGATACAAGGATCAAAGAAGGTCCTAAAATAACTTTTGTCTGTATTGGAGGAACTCTCAACTTTACAACAAAGGTGTAATTCAATTTTAAATAAGAGTAACTTAAACATTAACTTAGACATATTATTATATAATATCCAGACGGCATAAAAAGGTAACTTTTAATACAGCCTTGATTTACATACTTGACAAAGCAGAACGGAACGCCATTATTTGATTAATATAAACTTTAATGAAATTGGGTACTTTGTACCAAATTGTACGTAAAACCTAAGAAAGTATATGTATCTATTGTATAAAGAGAAATATGTTTAATAACCAGATAACTTTTGCCCATCAGGTAGGGTGTTTCAATATTACTTTTTATGTGGATTTTTATGGTCTTTCTAGCTATGTATTAATGTGTACGTGGACGGACAGATGGACAAAGCGCCGATAATAGTAAGATCTTTTTTAATTCACAAAAATTATATGTTTTTCACTTATAAAATATTACGTTCCTAATTGAAAGAAACGTTAATGACAAAGACAATCATAAAACTTTGTTGTATGTCTAAGCGTCATTACATTTAACAAATATATTTGTTGCCCGCCTTTCCGACCCTAGCATTGACATCTTATGAACTGAATGGAAATGATTTCGAATTAAAAACAGTTTTGTAATTATTATAGGTAAGCTGCATAAAATTTCATCTTAATTAAAAACGATAAAATAATGTTAAGAATTAACCCGCATGCTTTTATTAGCGAGTTTTACGGCAAAATACATTATAAGAAATATTGATGTTTGTTAAGTTTATGTTGTTTTTAAAATTTTAATTGGTAGATAAAAAATGTTGTGAAAAATATGATTGGTACGTTTGAGATTTCCAAGACAAAGATAGTTTGGGACAGGCATTTAAATTGCCATTGTTATTTGTCACATTTTGTGAAGGTTGTTAGCGACTTTTGTATCTGATTGCTTTAGTTTTGGCTTCTGTTGAATTCAAGATGTTAACGAGAATCTCGGTTGTACATGCATTCTTTTATCTGTTTCGTTAATTAATTATTGCTGATTTGATTGCACTTATTGGTCTTTAAATTGCTGGTTAACAACGCTTGACGCGGTCTAAAACTGTTATTCTTTTATTAATTGGTATATAATGGATTTTTTACTTTTTATGTAACTTTATCAAAATAATTATAGTTTAAGAAAATTGTTAGTAACCCCTGAATTGCAAATAAAAGAATAGTGGGAAATATGATAATCAAACGTCGTCGTTTATTATTAATTTATAATACAAGTTATGCGGGAGGCCAAATCTGCAGGTCTATATTTAGTATATTAAAATAAAATTAACAAAGTTGCAAGTTTTGGTACAGTTTCAAAATGAAATATATATAAAACCGTTTATGTAATCATTTAAGAAAGGAAATTAAAAACATTAATAATTTGTGTTAAAAGCGAATGTGGTTTGAATGTCTAGTAATTAAATAAAAGGAGCATTACATCAGAGGAAACAAATGGTGGAGTTACCATGGTTATAAATTTTTTATGCGTAAGCGAGGTAGTTTTTTGTTTTTCGATGTTTTGTGCAATTTTTGCTTGTTGTGTCTTTAGGGTGTCGAGGAAGGAATTTAGGGTTGTTTGAGGTTTGAACAGGAAATTTTTTTTTAAGTTATTTGTGGAGTGAAAGTGAAAATATCAGATTTTTTTTTACTTAAAAAATTAAAAATGTTAAAATTTTTTGATTGGTGAATTATTAAATTTGTTGTTTAAACTACAAATTGAAATTTATAAATGTAAAAAATTTTTAAAATTTAAGGAGTTTTAATTTAAATAAATGTTAAGTTGTTTTATTAAAACAATATTTTGTAATGATTGAATTTTAAATTTAAATTTAAACAAAAGTATGAAATGGGGGTTCAGAAAAATACGAACAAGGATTGGTTTTTAAAATTTTTTTATGTGCTTGATTTTATTTTAGAAATTACTTAAGTTTTTTTTTTAATTTGTAAAATTTAAAAATAAAAATAAATGAAATTTTATTTTGAATAAAATTTTTCTATAAATGAGAAGTTTAATTTTGATTTTTGATTTTATTTAAATTTCATTATAAAATTTTTTTGTGAATTTTTTTAAAAAAAAATTTTTTTTAATATTTATTTGGGTTAAAACATATCTGTATTGTAAAATAAAAGTATGAAAAACAAAAATGATTAAAATGTTGTTAAAGTGTTAATGTCAATCTGTTGTTCAAAAGGAATTTTTGTTGAATTTTGATTGTTAAAAAAAATTTTGTTTATTATGTAATGTTAATTTGGCTTTGTTAAGTGTTTGAAATAAAAAATTAATTGCATTTATTTATTCATGTTTAAAATTGTATAAAGTTTGACATTGAGTGTGTTTTACATGAAGGTAATTACAGTGGGTTAACTGTGGATGGTTTATGTGAGATGTGTACTATCTGATTGTGATGTGAATAGTGTGATTGACATTTTTACAAGTAATTATGAGGTGAATGTAATGGGTGATGTGTTGTTGATGTAGTACAAAATTGTGAGTGTTGTAAATGTCTTACAGTGTATTTAATGTTACAGCGTGTGGGTATGTGACTGTGTGTTATGTGACTGTGTTGGGCTGATGTACTGTGAAAGTAATTACTGTGAGATGTGTAATTTTATGATGTAATGTATATTGTGTGACTTGTGATTTGTTGGGTGTTTTTATGTTTTATGTAGGTGTTTATTTAAATTTTTTTTTTAATTTTTTTTTTTTTTATTTTGTTTATTGTTTTTTTTATTTAAAAAATTTGTTTTTTGTGTTGTGTTGGGTGTTTTGGGTTTGGGTGTGTGGGTGTAATGAGTGTGGGTTTGAGGGGTTGTTTGGGGTGGTGTGGAGGTGTGAGTGTTTTTGTGGTGTTGGTGTAGTGTGTGTGTTTTTTGTTTTTTTATTTAGGGTGTGGTGTGTGTATTTTTTGGGTGTGTTTTATTTTTATTTTATTTAGGTGTGGGGTTGTGAGGGTATTATTTAGGTTGTGTGTGGTGGTTGTGTGGGGTGTTTTTTGTTGGGTTGGGGGTTTGAGTGTTTTGTTTGTGTTGGTTGTGTGTTGGGTGTAATGTGTGGTGTGTGTGTGTGTGTGTGTGTGTGTGTAAGTGTGTGTGTGTGGTGTGTATGTGTAAGTGTTTGGTGGGTGTTTGGTGTGTAATGTGTGTGTGTTGTGTGTGTGGTGTGTGTGTGTGTGTGTGTGTGTGTGTGTGTGGGGTTTGTGTGTGGTGGTTGTGTAGTGTGTGTGTGTGTGTTGTGTATGTGTTGTTTAAAGGGTGTGGGTGGAGTGTGTGTGTGAGTGTGTGTGTGTGGTGTGTAAGTGGGTGTTATGGTGTGTTGGGTGTGTGTGTGTGGTGTGTGGGAGTGTGTGGGTGGGTGGTGTGGGTGGGTGTGTGGGGGTGAGTGTGGGTGTGTGGTGTAATGTGGGGTGTGTGTGTGTGGTGGTGTGTGTGGGGTGTGTGGGTGTGGTGGGTGTGTGGTGTGTGGGGTGTGTGTGTGTGTGTGTGTGTGGGTGGTGGGTGTGGGTGTGTGTGGTGGGTGTGTGTGTGGTGTGTGTGTTTGGGTGTGGGTGTGTGTGTGTGTGTGTGGTGTGTGTGTGTTGTTGGGGGTTGTGTAGTGTTTTGGGGTGTGGGTGTGGGTGTGTGTGTTGGGGTGTGTGGTGGGGTGTGTGTTGTGTTGTGGTGTGTGTGGGTGTGTGGGTGTGGGGTGTGTGTGTGTGTGTGGGTGTTGTGTTGTGTGTGTGTGTGTGTGTAGGGTGGTGTGTGGGTGTGTGTGTGGGGTGTGTGTGGAGTGTGGGTTGTGTGTGGGTGGGGGGTGTGGTGGTGGGGTGTGTGGGTGTGGGGTGTGGGTGTGGGTTTGGGTGTGGGGTGTGGTGTGTGTGTGTGTTGTGTGTGTGTTGGGGTGTGGGGTGTGTGTGTGGGTGTGGGGTGTGTGTGTGGAGGTGAAGTGTGTGTGTGTGTTGTGTGTGTGGGTGTGTGTGGTGGTGTGTGGTGGGTTGTGGGGGTGTGGGGTGTGGAGTGTGTGGGGTGTGTGGGTGTGTAGTGTGTGTGTGTGTGTGTTGGGTGTGTGGTGTGTGGGTGTGGGGGTGTGGGTGTGTGGTGTTGTGTGTGTGTGTGGGGGTGTGGTGTGTGGTGTGAGTGTGTTGGGTGTGGTGTGGTGTGTGGTGTGTAGGTGGGTTGGTGGGTTTGGGGTGAGTGTGGGTGTGTGGGTAAGGTGGGGGGTGTGGGTGTGTGGGTGGGTGGAGTGTGTGGGTGTGGTGTGTGGGGGGTGTGGGGTGGGGTGGGGTGAGGTGTGGGTGTGTGGTGGGTGGTGTTAGTGTGTGGGTGTGTGTGTGTAGGTGGTGTGTGGGTGGGGTGGAGGTGGGGGGTGGGGTGTAGGGTGTGGGTGTATGTGGTGAGGTGGAGTTGGGTGTGGTGGGGGTGTGGTGTGTGGGTGGGGTGGGGTGGTGGGGTGTGGGGTGTGTGGGTGTGGTGTGGGGGTGGGGTGGGGTGTGTGTTGTGGGGTGTGTGTGTGGGTGGAGTGTGTGGGGGTGTGTGGTGGGTGTGGGTGTGTGGTGTGTGGGTGTGGGTGGAGGTGTGGGGTGTTGGTGTGGTGTGTGGGTGGGTGTTGGGTGGGTGTGTGGAGGTGTGGGTGTGGGGTGTGTGGGTGTGTGGTGGGGTGGTGGGGTGTGTGTGGGTGGGTGGGGTGGAGTGTGTGGTGTGTGGTGTGTGGGTGTGGTGTGTGGGTGGGGGTGGGTGTAATGGGGTGGTGTGGGTGTGGGTGTGAGGTGTGAGTGTGTGGGTGGGTGGGGTGTGTGGGTGGGGTGTGGGTGGTGTGTGTGTTGGGTGTGTGGGTGTGTGTGTGTGTGTGTGTGTGTGTGTGTGGTTGTGTGTGTGTGTGTGGTGTGTGGGTGTGGGTGTGTGGGTGTGTGGGGTGGGTGGGGTGTGTGTGTGTGGGTGTGTGGGTGGTGGGGTGTGGTGTGGTGGTGTGGTGTGTGGGTGTGGAGTGTGTGGTGGTGTGGGTGTGTGGGTGTGTGGGGTGGGTGTGGGGTGGTGGGTGTGAGTGTTGGGGTGGGGTGTGGGGTGTGTGGGTTGGGTGGAGGTGGGGGTGTGGGTGTGTGTGAGGTGTTGGGGGGTGAGGTGTGGGTGTGTGGTGTGTGGGTGGGGTGTGGGGTGGGTGTGGGGTGTGGTGGTGGGTGGGGTGGGGTGTGGGGTGGTGTGGGGTGGGGTGGGGTGTGTGTGTGGGGTGTGGGTGTTGTGTGTGTGGGGGTGTGGTGGGGTGTGTGGGGTGGGTGGGTGTGTGGGGTGGTGTGTGGGTGTGGGGGTGGGTGGGGGTGGGTGGGGTGTGTGTTGGGTGTGGTGGGGTGTGGGTGGGGGTGTGGGGGTGGGTGTGTGGGGGTGGGTGTGTGGGGTGGTGTGTGGGTGTGTGTGTGTGTGTGTGTGTGTGTGTGTGGGGTGTGTGTGTGTGTGTGTGTGTGTGGTGTGTGTGTGGTGGTGTGGTGTGTGTGGTGTGTGGTGTGTGAAGTGTGTGGTGTGTGGTGGGGTGTGGGGTGGGGGGGTGTGGGGTGTGGGGTGTGGGGTGGGTGTGGGTGGGGGTGTGGGGTGGTGTGGGTGTGGGTGTGGGGTGTGTGGGGTGTGGGGTGGGTGGGGTGGTTGTGGGTGTGGGTGGGGGGGGGTTGTGGTGTGGTGTGGGTGTGGGGTGTGTGGGGTGGGGGGTGTGGGGGGTGTGTGGGTGGGGTGTGGGTGTGGTGTGTGGGGTGTGTGTGGTGGGGTGTGGGTGTGGGTGGGGTGTGGGGTGTGGTGGGGGTGGGGTGGGTGTGGGTGGGTGTGTGGGTGTGGGTGTGGGGGTGTGGTGTGTGGGGTGGTGTGTGTGTGTGGGTTGTGGGGTGTGGTGGGTGTGTTGGGGTGTGGGTGTGTGGGGGTGGGTGTGGTGTAGTGTGTGTGTGTGGGTGTGTGGGTGTTGTGGGTGTGTGGGGTGTGGTTGTGTGTGTGGGTGTGTGGGGTGTGTGTGGGTGTGGGGGTGGTGTGTGGTGTTGGGGTGTGGTGTGTTGTGTGGTGTGTGTGTGTGTGGGTGTGTTGTGTGTGTTGGTGGGTGTTTGTGTGTGGGTGGTGTGGGGTGTGGGGGTGTGGTTGTGTGGTGTGTGGGGTGTGGTGTGTGGTGTGTGTGGGGTGTGTGGGTTGGTTGGGTGTGGGTGTGTGTGTGGGTGTGTGGGGTGTGTGGTGTGGGTGTGTGGTGTGTGGGGTGGGGTGGGTGGTGGGTGTGGGTGTGGAGGTGGGTGTGGGGTGAGGTGTGGGTGGGGTGGGGTGTGTGGGGTGAGTGTGGTGTGAGTGTGTTGGGTGTGTGGGTGTGTGGGTGTGTGGGTGTGTGGGTGTGTTGTGTGGGTGGTGGTGTGTGGGGTGTGTGGTTGGTGGGTGTGTGTGTGTGTGTGTAGTGTGGGTGGTGTGTGGTGTGTTGGGTGTGGGTGTTGGGTGTGTGTTGTGTAGGTGTGTGGGTGTGTGGGTGTGTGTGTGTGGGGTGTGGTGTGTTTGGGGTGGGGTGGTGTGGGGTGTGGGGTGGTGGGGTGGTGTGTTGTGGGTGGTGAGGGTGGGTGGGGGTGTGGGGTTGTGTTGGTGTGTGTGTGTGTGTGGGGTGTGTGTGTGGGTGTGTGTGTGTGGGGGTGTAAGTGTTGTGTGTGTTGTGGGTGTGTGTGTGTGGGTGTGGGTGTGTTGGGTGTTGTGTGTGTGTGGTGTGTGTGTTGGGGTGTGTGTGTGGGTGTGTGGGGTGTGTGGGTGTGGTGTGGGTTGTGTGGGGTGTGTGGGGTGTGTGTGGGTGTGTGTGTGGGGGGTGGGTGTGTGGTGTGTGTGTGTGTGTGTGGGGGTTGTGTGGGGGTGTGTGTGTGGGTGTGTGGGGTGTGGGTGTGTGGGGTGTGTGTGGTGGGGTGTGGGTGTGGGGTGTGGGGTGTGTGTGGGTGTTGTGTGTAGTGTGTGTGTGTGGGTGTGTGGGTGTGTGAGTGTGTGTGTGTGTGTGTTGGTGTGTGGTGGGGTGTGTGGTGTGTGTTGTGGTGTGGTGTGTGTGGTGTAGTGTGTGTGTGTTGTGTGGTGGGGTGTGTGGTGTGTGGGGTGGAGTGTGTGGGGGGGGGGGGGTGTGTGGGGTGTGTGGGGTGTTGGGTGTTGTGGGGTGGGGGGTGGGTGTGGGGTGTGTGGGTGGGTGTGGGTGTGTGGGGTGTGGGGTGTGGGGTGTGTGTGGGTGTGTGTGGGGTGTGTTGTGTGGGTGTGTGGTGTGTGGGGTGTGTGTGTGGTGTGGTGTGTGGGTTGGGGTGTGTTGGGGGTGTGTGTGTGTGTGTGTGTGTGTGTGGTGAGGTGTGGGGTGTGTGGGGTGTGGTGTGTGGGGTGTGTGTGGGGTGTGTGGGTGTGGGGTGTGTGGGTGTGTGTGTGTGGGGGTGTGTGTGGGGTGTGGTGGTGTGGGGTGTGTGGTGTGTGGGTGTGGGTGGTGTGGTGTGTGGGGTGTGGGGGTTGTGTTGTGTTGTGGAGGTGTGAGTGTGGGGTGTGGGTGTGTGTGGGGGTGTGTTGGGTGTTGGGGTGTGTGTGTGGGTGTGTGTGGTGTGTTGGGGTAAGGTTTGTGGTGTTGTGTGTGTGTTGTGTGTGTGTAGGGTGTGTGTGTGGGGTGTGTGGGTGTGGGTGTGTGTGTGTTGTGTGGGGTGTGTGGGTGGTGTGTTGTGTGTGTGTTGGGTGGGGGTGTGGTTGTGGGTGTGGGTGTGGGTGTGGTGTGTGGGGTGTGGGGGTGTGGGGGTGTGGGTGTGTTGGGGTGTGGGTGTGTGGGGGTGGGTGTGTTGTGTAAGTGTGTGGGTGTTGGGGTGGGGGTGTGTGTGTTGGGTGTGTGTGGGTTGTGTGTGGGTGTGTGTGTGTGGGTGTTTGGGGTGTGGGTGTGTGTGTGTGGTGTGTGTGTTGTGTGTGGTGTGGGGGGTGTGTGGGTGTGGGTGGGGGTGTGTGTGTGTGTGTGTGGGGTGGGTGTGTGGGTGTGTTGTGTTTGGGTGGGTGTGTGTGTGTTGTGTGTGTGTGTGTGTGTGTGTGTGTGGTGTGGGGTGTGTGTGTGTTGTGGTGTGTGTGTGTGTTGTGTGGGTGTGTGGTTGTGGGGTGGTGTGTGTGTGTGTGGGGTGTGTGTGTGTGTGTGTGTGGGTTGTGGGGTTGGGGGTGTGGGTGTGTAATGTGTTGTGTTGGGGTGGGGTGTGTGGGGTGGGGGTGTGGGTGTGGGTGTGTGTTTGGGTGTGGGTGTGTGGTGGGTGTTGTGTGTGTGGGTGTGTGTGGTGTGTGGTTTGTGTAAGTGGGTGTGTAGGGGGTGTGTGGGTGTGTGTGTGTGTTGGGTGTGGTGTGTGTGTGGGGTGTGTGTTGTGTGTGTGTGTGGGGTGTGTGTGTGGGTGTGTGTGTGTGTGGGGGTGTGTGGGTGTGTGAGGGTGTGGAGGTGGGGGGGGTGGTGGGGTGTGGTGTGTGGGGTGTGTGGGTGTGTGGTGTTGTGGGGTGTGGGGTGTGGGGGTGTGGGTTGTGTGGGGGTGTTGGGTGTAAGGTGTGTGGTGTGGGGGTGTAGTGGGGTGTGTGTGTTGTGTGGGGTGTTGGGGTGTGTGGGTGTGTGTGTGTGGGGTGGTGTTGTGTTGTGTGTGTGTGTGTGTGGTGTTGGGTGTGTGTGTGTGTGTGTGTGTGGGTGGTTGTGTTGTGTGTGGGTGGGGTGGTGTGTAAGTGTGTGGTGTGGGTGTGTGTGTGGTGTGTGGGTGTGTGGGTGTGGGTGTGGGGTGTGTGGGTGTGTGTGTGTGGGTGTGTGTGTGTTGGTGTGTGTTGTGTGTGTTGTGTGGGTGTGTGGGGTGTGTGTGTGTGTGTGTGTGTGTGTGTGTTGTGTGTGTGTGTGTGTTGGGTGTGTAAGTGTGTGTGTGTTGTGTTGTGTGTGTGTTGTGTGTTGTGTGGGTGTGTGGGGTGTGTGGGGTGTGTAGTGTGTTGTGTATTTGTTGGGGGTGTGGGTTGTTGTGGTGTTGGGTGGGGGTGTGGTTGGGGTGTGGGGGTGTGGTGTGTGTGTTGGTGTGGGTTTGAGTGTGTGGGGTGTGGGTGTGTGTTGTGTGTGTGGGGTGTGGGGTGTTGGGTGTGTGGGTGTGTTGTGTGTGTGTTTGTTGTGTGTGGTGTGGGGTGTGTGGTGGGGTGTAAGTGTGTGTTGTGTGTGGGGTGTGTGTGTGGGGTGTGTGTGTGGGTGTGGGTGTGTGTGTGTGGGGTGGGGTGTGGGGGGGGTGTGGTGTGTGGGTGTTTGGGGTGTGGTGTGGTGTGTGTGGGTGTGGGTGTTGGGTGTTGTGTGTGGGGGTGGGTGTGTGGGTGTGTGTTGTGTGTTGTGTTTGGGTGGGGTGTATGTGTGGGGTGTGTGTGTTGTGGTTGTGTGTGTGTGTGTTTGGGTGTGTGTGTGTTGGGTGTTTGGGGTGTGTGTGTGTGTGTGTTTGTGTGTGTAAGTGTGTTGTGTGTGTGTGTGTGTGTTGTGGGTGTGTAAGTGTGTGTGTGTGTGTTGGTGTGGGGTGTGTGTTGTGGGGTGTGGGTGTTGTGTTGTGTTGTGTGTATGTGTAAGTGTGTTGTGTGGGTGTGTGGGGTGTGTGTGGGGGTGTGTGGAGTGTGGGGTGGTGTGGGGGTGTGGGGTGGGTGGGTGTGGGTGTGTGTGTTGTGTGTGTGTGTGTTGTGGGTGTGTGTGGTGTGTGTGGGTGGGTGTGTGTGTGTGTGGGGGTGTGTGTGTTGTGTGTGTGGGTGTGTGGGGTGTGTGTGTGTTGGGTGTGTGTGTGTGTGTGTTGGGTGTGTTGTGTGTGTGTGGGTGTGGGGGTGTGTGTGTGTGTGTGTGTTGTGGGGTGTGTAAGTGTGTGGTGTGTGGTTGTGTGGGGTGTGGGTGGGTGTGGTGTGTGGTGTGGGGTGTGGGAGTGTGTGTGGTTGTGTGTGTGTTGTGGTGTGGTGGGGTGTTGTGTTGTGTTGGGTGTGTGTGTGTGGGTTGGTGTTGTGTTTGGGTGGGTGTTGTGTTGTGTGTGTTGTGTATGTGGTGTTGGGTGTGGTGTGTTGTGTGGTGTTGTTGTGTGTGTGGTGGGGGTGTGTGGGGTGTGTGTGTGGTGTGTGTGTTGTGGGGTGTTGTGTGTGGGTGTGTGTGGGGTGTGTGGTGTTGGTGTGTTGGGTGTGGGTTGTGGGGTGTTGGGTGTAGGTGGGTGTGTTTGGGTGTGGGGTGTGTTTGGGTGTGTGTGGGTGTGTGGGGTGTTTGTGTTGGGTGTGGGGTGTGTGTGGGGGTGTGGGGGTGTGGGTGGGGGGTGTGGTGGGTGTGGGTGGGTGTGAGTGTGGGGGGGTGTGTGTGTGTTGTGTTGTGTGTGTGTGTGTGGTGTGGGTGTGTGGGGTGGGGGGTGTGGGTGTGGGGTGTTGTGTAAGTGGTGTGGGGGTGTTGGGTGTTTGGGGTGTGGGGTGTTTGGGGGGGTGTTTTGGGGGTGTGGGGGTGTGGGGGTGTGGGTGTGGGGTGGTGGGGTGTGTGTTGGGGTGTGTGGGGTGTGGTGGTGGGGTGTGGGTGTGTGTGTGGTGGGGTGTGGGGTGTGTGGGTGTGGGTGTGGTGGGGTGTGTTTGGGTGGGTGTGTGGGGTGTGGGTGTGGGTGTGTGGTGTGTTGTGGGTGTGTTGTAAGTGTGTGTGTGTGTGGTGTGTGTGTGGGGGAGTGTGTGTTGTGTTGTGTGTTGTGTGGTGTTTGGGGTGTGTGTTGTGTGTGGTGTTTGGGTGTGTTGGTGTGTGGGTGTGTGGTGTGTGTGTTTTGTGTAAGGTGTGTGTGGGGTGTGTGTGTTGTGTGGGTGTGTGTGTTGTGTTGGGTGTGGTTGTGTGTGTGGTGTGTTGTGTTTGGGGTGTGTGTGTGGGGTGTGTGGTGTGTGGGTTGTGTGGGGAGTGTGTTGGGTGTGTGTGGGTGTGGGGTGTGTTGTGTTGGTGTGGGGTGGGTGTGTGGGTGTAGTGTTTTGGGGGTGTGGGTTTGTGTGTGGGTGTGGGGGTGTGGTGGGGTGTTGTGGTGTGGTGTGTGGGTGGGTGTGTGTGTTGTGTTGTGTGGTGTGGGGTGGGGGTTGTGTTGTGTGTGTGTGGGTGTGTGTGTGGTGGGGGAAGTGGGGGAAGTTGGGGGTGGTGGGGGGGGTTGGTGTTGTGGGGGTGTGTTGGTTGGGGGGTAATTGGGTTTGGGTTGAATGTGAGTTTGGGTTTTTATGTGTAAGGTGGGGGGGGAAGGTGAAGGTGGGAAGGAATGTAGTTGGGAAGGGGGGGTGTTTGGGTGGGTTGAAGGTTTGGTGGGGGGAAAAATGTTGGGGTTGGGGGTTTGGGGGGGATTGGGGGGTGGGTTTGTGGGTTTTGGGGGGAAGGGGTTTAAAGGGTTTTTTAAATGTGTTGTAATGGAAAAGGGGTTTGGGGGGTTGAGTGTGGATGAGGTTAAATGTGAGGGGGTTGGGGGGTTGGTTGGTTTTGTTTTGGGGGTGTTTGGGGTGGTTGGAAGGGGGTAAGTGGAAAGGGGGTTGGTTGGGGTTTGTGGTAAGTGGGGTTGAAGTGTGGTAAGTTGGGTGGGGGTGTGGGAATTTGGGGGTTTGAAAGTGGTTGGGTTTGGTGTAATTGTGGGTGAATTGGGAAGGGGGTGATGTGGGAAAATGTGGGTTGGAAGGTTTGGGGGTTGGGAGGGTGGTAGTGGTTGTGAAATGGGGTGGGGGGGATTGTTGGGGGTTTAAGGGAAGGGAAGGGGGGGTTGGTAAGGGGAGGGTTGTGGGTGTGAAGGGGTTGGGGTTTGGGTTTGGGGGAAATTTTGAAATGGTTTTAAAAGGGTGGGGGGGGTGAGGGGGGTTGGGTTGGGTTGTGGTGGGGTTGGGGGGTTTTGGGTGTAGTGTGGGAAGGTAAGGGTTAATTGGGGGAAAGGAAATTGTGTTGGGGGTTTAATTGGGGGGGGGGGGTTGGGAAGGGGAAGGGGTGGGGTTGGTGATGTTTGGGTAAGGGGTGAAAGTTAAGGGATGGTTTTTTGTAATGTGAAGGTGGGGTTTTGGGGGGTTGTTTGTTGGGTGGGGGGGAAGTGTTGTAAGGGTTTAAGGGTTAGTTTGGTGGGGGAGTTTTGGGTTTGGGGTGAAGGAAGGGGGTTTTGGTTTGGGGAAGGTGGATGGGGGAAGTGTTGTGGGTGGGTGGGAGGTGGGTGTTTTGGGGTTTGGGGGTTGTTTTTGTATTGGGGGGGTTTTGGGGTGTGGGGGGGGGTTTTGGGGGGAAAAGGGGTTTGGGGGTGGGGGTTTTGGGGGTGGGGTGGGGGGAGGTTGGGGTTTTTAATTTGGAAGGGGGGGGGGGGGTGGGTTTGTTAATGTTGGTTGTTATTGTAAGTTAATGGTGTATGGTGGTGAGGGTTGTAAAGGGTTTGGTGTTTGTTTTTAAAGTGGGTGAGGTGAGGGTTGGGGTTTGGTTAAGTTGGGGGAATTTGGGGTAAAGGTGGGGTTTATTGGGGTTTGGGGGGGGGGGTATTTATTTGGTGGGGGGAATGGGGTGGTAATTTGGGTTGTTTGGGGTGTTTGGGGATTGGGGGGTAATTTGGGAAGGTTTGGGGTTGTGGGGGTTAGGGGTTTGTTGGGGAAAGGGGGTTTTTTTTGGGGGTGGGAAGTGGGGTGGTTGGGTTAAAGTGGTAATTGGGGTTGGGTTGGGGTTGGGGGAAGGTTTTGGGGAATTTGGTGGGTTGGGAGGGGTGGTAGGGGGAAATTTAATGTAAATTTGGGTAGGGGGTTTTTAGTTTTAAAAAATTTTTTTAAAATTTGAAATGGGAAATTTGGGAGGGTTGGGAATTTGGGTAAAAGTTTTTTAAAAATTAGGAAATTTTTTTTTGGGGGAAAAGGGTTTTTGGGGGTTGGGTTTTTAAAAGGGCTTTAAGGTTGTTTAAAAGGGGGTTTTTTTTGGGGGTTTTTTTTTTTTTTGTTTTTTTTTTTGGGGGGTTTTTAAATTGGGTTAAGGGGGTTTTGATTTTAATTTTTGGGGTTTTTTAAAAAAGGGTAAATGTTGTATTTGGAAATTTGGGAAAAATTTTAAAGGGTTTAATTTTGATTTGGGTGTTTAATTTTTTTATTATTTTTTTGGGTTTTTTGGGGGTTTTAAAAGGGTTTTGGGGGGTTTAATTTAATTCCTTTAATGTTCTTTATTTTAATTTTTTTTGGGGTTGTTGGGTTTTTTTTTGAATTTTGGGTTGTTTGAAAATAATTTAATTAAATTTTAAATTTTGGAAAATTTTTCTTTTAAAAATTAAATGTTATTGGTAAAATTTCTTAAAAGGGGTTTGGTTTTAAAGGTTTTATTTTTTTTAAAATTTATGTTATTTAAGTTGGAAAAAAAGGTTTGGTTATTGTTTTAATTTTGGGGGGGGTAAGGGTTTGAAGGAATTTTAATTTTGTTTTGGTAGGGTGTGTGAGTGTGAGTGTGTAGTGTGTAATACATTTTACAAGTAACATAATTAGAGAATACGCTTAACTGTCATTAGTTGTTAAAATTTATTAATTATTAAACAATTGAAACAATACGTACAAAACCTAGTATGCTGAATATCCCCCAGAAGGCGTACGTTTAATTTAGCGCAGATAACATAATATGCTTCTTAAATTATTACGTAACATTAGAAATTCCCTTTCTATATTATCTGTGGCCCTGAGAAAGGCCGATGTTATAAATGAACGGTGTGCTACTGTACTAGTACTGAAGAACTAATGACGCCCCAACTGTTAAAATTGTCGCCAGTCCTGTCGAATACATAGCTGAAACCTCTCACACGTAGACAAAACATGTTTTTTCAGCATGATGGGTGTCCCACCCATTTTTTGGAAAAAGGCCTTCAATTTTTGAACAGAACATTCCCTGACAGAGGGATAGAAAGAGGTACGTTATTTCCGTGGCCAGGCATTTACATTAAGAGAAAAACTTTCAGCAAAAGTAGAAAAAAAAGTATCAATTTCTAGATCACCTGATCTGATTTGTTTGGATTTTTAATTTTGGGAGAGGTTGAAAGATGTTGCTTATTTAATCAAACCAACTACTAGGGAGAATATGATAGAGCAAATAAGGAACGCCATTCGCTGTATTCCAATGGTAGAAGTAGAGACTGCTGTTTTGCCTACCCGTGACAGATTAAAGCTCTGCATTGAGCAGGACGGGCAACAATTTGAACAGTTGGGGTCATTGGTCCTTCAGTACCAGGATTATTGCATACCATTCAGCCCTTTTCAGCGTCGAATGTAGAAAGGAAATTCCTAATGTGATATAATAATTAAAAATTTGTATTATGCGGTATAAATTACGCATACGCCTTCTAGGGGATATTCAACATACTAGGTTTTGTTTGTATTGTTTCAATTGTTTAATAATTAATAAACTTTTATAATTAATGAAGTTACACGTGTTCTCTAATTCTGTTACTCGTAAAAAGTATTTTCATATTTATTTATACCAATATGTTTGTAATGAAAGCAGATATCGACTTGCGGTTTTCACCAATTTCTGTATATTTCGCGCTTTTTTTCGTAAGTTAAAAATAATTATACCCTTACATTTAAAATTTTCGAGAAAATTGCAAAAATTTACGGCTTTGTCATAAAACGCGATCTACCGACAATGATAATATTGTATTAGAAGCACTCGAGGAGCTTCGTTCAAACGAGACTCGGTTTATAAAAATCGGTTGAGTTAAAAAGAAGTTATGATATTTCTTTCAAGTGAACATTTACCTGTCCCTTATTTAACAAGGTAGCGAAAAATGCTAAAAAAAAGAAAATGTTTCTAAGCTTATGTAGTTTATAACAAAACTATTTTGGAGATATCTTGATAAGGCCGATTTAACAGAAAAAGCCAATTTTCTAATTTGGTGTTCCTATAGGCCCCCTAGCGGGCATCGCAGGAACTTGAAGAAAATTTCCAGCAATTTCTCTCTGTCGCCTTTACTATCAATTAATTATTATTATAATTCCATTATTAATGGACCACCCGGTACATACCGCACGCTTGTTGTTTACTTATTACCTCCATCAATTTAAAATTAGGAACATAAATTTAATCGTAGTTTTTTAATCCTCGCATAAAATCTCCTTCTTCCCTGAACTAAACAGCATAAGTACGTATTACTTATATTTATTGAATCAGAATCCGGTGTTGATGAATAATCCATCCCTTTCACTTGTTAAATATGAAACTGGTGTTGAGTAATATATAATGTTTTGCTTGCATTAGCACAACGATATTTTGCATAGTCAATGGTAGTATATGCACAAACAGTACAGAAGAGCATGTGTATTCCTTTACAAAAAACCTTCATTAAGAAAATGTGTCTAAAATTGAGACCTTAAAAAGGACCCTAAACATTTTACTCTAAACTTGATAGTTTTCAATATATTCACGAAAACTAATTCAGAAACTTTCTTTGAAGTTCATATTTAGGGCCCATTCATTACAGTACGAAAAATTTTAATAACAAAAATTTGTATAACATTAAATGAGTATACATAAACGCACACGCACACGCACACGCACACGCATACGCACACGCACACGTACACGCACACGTATACGCACGTGCACGCGTACGTGCACGCACACGCACACGCACACGCACACGCACACGAAACTGGAACCAGTTTTTTAGAAACCAGTGTCTGTTTCCTGTTCTGTGGCACCCACACCCCACGTTTCTGGGAATCCACGGGTTCATTAAATTATTTTCTGTACACGATCTTTCTTAGATACATCTGTGTACTGAGGAGGAGGTGGAAAAAGAGAATCACAGCTGATTCTGCTGTACGTAATGAAACCAACTCGAACAAATTTCTCGAGTAGTACAATGAATTAGCTCGTATAAATGTTGAGCTGCGTTTTCAAAGTCTTCATTCAGAGTTAGTCCGTTGTTCTCTAAATATTTGGTTACAGGTAACATTGCAGGCAAGTTTAATTATTATACATTGTATTAGTGTTCTACATTCTCAGTCATTTCTATTACAAAAGTGAGATTAAGTGTCATGGTTTTAGTTGTCTATAACAGTCCGCGCAGCCAAAGAATGCCTCGTGTCGCGCATGGATGTTCGTGCATTCGGCCGCACTCGTTAACGCAATAGCGACTGAAAGCATTACCAGTGGCGTCGGTGTCGCGTTTTCAATGATTCGTCACCAAACCACAAGAAATTTTAAAATATTTTATTTATTTGAATTACATATGAACAGTAATAGTTTAAACATTTATAAAATAAAAGATAACCATGTTGACAAGTAATAAATTTTATATTTGAATTACAAATGAACACAACAGTTTAATCGTTTATGAAAATCAAAAAAGTATAAGTTCGATTTTTAATTATAGAAACAGGATAGGCTGTATTTTAAGAGTATTATTCAGGATTTAAAAAATTATGATATTACTTAGGTAATCAATTTTTATATTTCCATACACTTTGGTGAAAAGTTACTCAAACGGCGATAATTACCTACCATAATAATATTAAATACTACTAACAAATAACTCACACAATCATTCATCACTAGACCAGCCACTTTCAGTTTCTGAATCGTCCTCCAAATTTATCACCAGTTTTTCGACTTGTACGTTAATCAGTATTTCGTTCTCTAAATATTTTTTTTCTTGGTCGATTACCTTCTTACCACACTTTTGCCAGTTTTCTTGAGTAACAGCCGCTAATTCTTCTTCCAACAATCTTCTAACGTGGTTGAAGTTAAAGGTGGTATTTCTCTTTGCAACATTATTTTTCACTTGAGCCCAAATCAACTCAATCGGGTTTAAGTCCGGGTGATAGGGAGGTAGTCGCAGCACCGTATGTCCTTCATTACTTAATATACAATCAAACTTGTACGTTATATGTTCCTTTTTGTGTAGCTTAACTATTTCATAAAGTTGTGGTCTGTACATCAAATGAGTGAACGGTATCTTTTTCTCTATTAACCACTTCACCATATCTGCCTTTTTCGAATTACTTGTTGGAGCACGGATCCACCTGAACATTATAGTACGGCGCATTATCAATAACCAAAACGGATTGTGGAGGCAAGTTTGGTAAAAGTTTCTCAAGTAACCATTTTTCGTAGTTGCTACCATTCATCTCGTCGTGATAGTCGCCGCTGCTAGTTCCTGATTTAAATATCAGACTACAACCTGGTAAAAAACCCATTTCACCTTCTGCATGTACCACAATCATTCTTGGTCCTTTGGAAATTGCAGACATCAGTCCGTTAGTTGTGCCATCACTCCACGACGTTGATTGTGTGTGTCCACTATGATCATATGTTTCGTCCATGTAGATAATTGGACGATTTAATTCTCGGTAGAATTGAATTTTTTGTAAGTAAGTAATGCTTAGAGCCCTTATATCGTTCTTCTCTATTAAAAGTTTTCTATTATTTTCAGTTCGATGCCATTGAAATCCCAGGTCTTTTAATATAACACGTAAAAATGTAGCATCACCGTGCCAACCTAAGTCATTGTGGAGTTTCTCGCGTAGAGCAGGAATTGTCACCCGTGCACCCTCGGTCTTATGAAAACAATATACTATATTGCGAAAAAGGCTGTTTTCGAAATCTTCCAAGTCGGTCACAGGAGACGTACGTGGGAGTTTCTTGCCTGGAGTTGAAAATCTTGGTTTTCCCTTTTCTGTTGGACCTTCGCCCTCTTTAATAATATTTTCCACTGATCTAAGACACTTTTGTTGCTTCAGACACGATTTCTTTTAATTGTTTCAAGGTATATGTGGGGTGTAAGTTTTTAAAATAACTGTACACCTTATATATATATCCTCACGTGTTTGACCCGCTTTTAAATCACAGTTGAAAACGAACTAACCAATAAAAACATTTTTGAATATTTGCTAATCTGTTGTTAATGATACTAAGGAATGTCAACTATTAGGATTTCTTTAATGAGAATTTAAGCAAATGCGATTAGCATTACATGCGCCGCAAAACTACTTATTTATTTTACTATGTATTGTGAAAGTATTTGTTGTTTATACATATTTGTCTAATAAATTTGTTACGTGTTTATCGCGAATAACGTGTATTTTCGATAATTTCCTTTACTTTATCTAATGAATGAACTAATTAGTTAGATCTAAATATTAATATTTCCTTATTCGTTGGTGGAATGGTTTTAATTGCGTACCTCAAAAATTATTTTTCGCATCTCTACAGTTAAAAACTAATTGATTTAACGTACACATCTTTTATTTTTATTCCTTTATAGATATAAGTTGCGCCATCTCTACAATTTATGGTCATTTAATAAAGTTTTGAAAAGGAATCTTGTTTTAAAAGACAACAATGGGATATCTGTAAAATTTATTTATCATAATTTGGTTTTAACATTCTTATCTAGTTTGAATAATTTTAATAGTTTGGCAATATTGCTTTTGTTAGGGCGTTGTTCCTAATCTTTCTTTTCTTAACACGCCATTTTCCGATGAGAAGGTTGATCTGCAAGAAAAATTTTTCCTTCCGTTTATAAGATGTTTAAGCATCGTTTCTTTGGAAAATTTTTCATATAATGTAATGTTTTTTTGGTATAAAACTTTACTGACGCTTTACAAGCGGATATTATTGCAATTTTCAATCTTCACATCCTCCGGTAAGTTTAACACATGTTCGACAACTTTTAGTAAATCGTTTCTTTTATTTAGGTACTTTCACAAGATTAATTAAATTAATAACATAAGTCTGTTGAAGCGAAATCATCGCTATCGGCTCTAAACATCTAAAAAGAGGTATGCTTGTATAAGGTAATTAGCAACGTATTTACTTGTATCACTTTCAGCGCCTTGATACCGGCGAAATAAACAGCTATTCTTTATTTATATACATAACTAGCAAATTGGAATGCACTACCGATCACCTCCGTACCTATTCTTACTGGAATGCTGGCTTTTAATTACTGATTAGCTGTTTTGGTTCCACAAAGTAACTACCACCTTCGAAGCACGAAGGGCATTTACAGTTTGGTAATTCTTCATCAAAGGTCAGAATTCTTTATTATTCAATATACACAGGATTTGTGTAATGAACAGTGTATTACTAAAATCAGTACAACAGAGTTAGGTTACACTTAGGGATTAACCTTATATTACTTACTTGTAACAAAAATTTATCATTTATAATAACATTCTTTTACTGGAGGCTAAAGTGGTTGAATAATTTAGAGTTTGATTTGTTCAATTTGTAATTAATTTCTACATACAAAAGAAAGAAAAACCACACCTATATTCATTGGGACGTTGACCTACTTTGTTTCACGAGCTGCGCGTTGAAGCTCCTGTTTTTAAAATACATTATACAGGGTGGAACAGATATCGAGGTCAAATGAATTACAGTCATTGTATGAAACCGTATATATATTTATAGTCAAATTTAGAATTTCTGTAGCTTTTCTGTACTTTGTCTTTGATTAATATTAATTATTTGTCATTACGGATAATTTTGTTCAGAGCAGGTTTTGCTGTAATAAAAATTTCTGTACTATTGAATGTTTTGCTTCAATTCTATGCCTTGCACTGAACAGACTATCCAGATATTTCTATTTAATACCACTTCTTAATGTTTTTAATAAAATTCAAGAAACCGAAATTAAAATCATTGGGGATTTAAATTCTATTTTGTGAAACGTAGGCAAGCTGTTTCAAAATATTTAAGCACTACTATTTTCATTGTGGATCTATTTTAGATCGCACTTTATGGGTTACTTTCGCCCTTTCGGCTGCGATTTGTAAGTACTTACAACCGTCGGGAGCGGCACAATTTAACGAAACTTTTCTTTTACATTTAGGGTTCGATTAACGAACTAAATACATTTAGTTTTCTTTATTCTTTGTGGGCATCTGCGACGGCTCACCACTTGCCATCGTCAGGGCTGAATTATATTTATTGTGTAAGTTAAGATTGTTATGAATACTTTGGGGAAAACTAGCATAGTATCATATTTGTTTACGTTCGATATTTATTCGACAAGTATTAATTTGAGTTTAAATTAAATTAAATAAACGATTACTGTGTGGTTGTTCGGGTAAAAGTTTGTCTCTCTTTAAATTGTTCCTTTTTTTTTTGGAGCACTACCTGTTTCAGGTTTTACAGGGCCTGCCCTACTCTACTCCTCTTTTCCTTTTCTTTCCTTTTCTCCCTTTCCTGACTAAAACCTGTGGCGCCTATCCTTTAGTGGCTATCTAACCACGTCAACACCATTGTAGCAACCCTCCAAAACCCCACGCATCCAAGTGCTCTGCGGTCAAACGACCGTACGCAGGAGCTTAGTCGAGCGCACTTTCAAAAAAATGTTTACATGCAGGTTAGACATGTAGCAAATTTGAGTATTAGGAGCTTTAAAATTCACGTAGGACACAAAATGGTTCACTGTCGTTTTGTTGCAATAATTGTAATAAAGTTAAATTAACAAGTACGTATGTAAATTAATAACAGAAATAAATAATTAATTAGTGTAATACATGATAATAAACGGAACGCGCTTTTGGTGGCGACGCCACTGACATGCCGCGCTTAAGAGACTTGAAGTTGGACGAATGCGCATCCAACGTTCAGGCATTCTTTGGCCGCGCGGACTGTAGATGTGTATGATGTTTGTGGATCTAATCAAACATATTGCCACCACTTTAGGATTGCTAAGCGCGGACTATAGCATCTTCCTGATCGACGGTAAAGTTATTTAAAAAAAAAGGATTCAGTAAACACCGAAAAACAATGAGGCTGTGAAAGTTAATACAATTTTCTATGGCGAATTTGTGATCGCGCAAGGGGAAAAAATCGTTAGTGAGTACTTCACGACAATGAATGCTGCAATATATATATATATATATATATATATATATATATATATATATATATATATATATATATATATATATATAGATGCCGATATAGACAAGTGGTTTGAGGAGGACGTTGTGAAAGATACTAAAGAAGTTGTAAGAATTTCAAGAACGTGACTGTGGGTGGGCACTTAAAGCTATTGATAATTTGGGGTTAACATTAATAAATTCACACCTCAACTTGGATCCTCATACATCGAGTTACCAATTCAAATTAAGAGGGAAGAAGCCTTGCTACAATATCAAGAATGATGATGAAGCATGATTTGCATGGGCAGTCGTTTCAGCTTTGTATCCTGCAAATAAAAATCCGAACAGGGTAACACAATAGTCACATGTGCTCAAGTTAAAAGGGATTCAATTCCCGATGACCATGAGGCACATACCTAACTTTGAAAAGAAAAACGACCTCTCGGTTAAGGCATATATCTTAAAAAAGGATAAAAAAGATTTCATGACTCAAAAAACGAAGAGAGATGAACATGTGAAGCTGATTCTAATATAAGACTGTAGCAATGATTAATCGACTAGGTAACATTATGTTCGGATTAAAAACCGTTCACGGCTGTTATCAAAGCAGTCCAGCAAAGAAGGAATGCAAAAGTACTTTTGTAACCGATGTCTGCATTATTTCTGATCCGAAGGCAAACTACATAAGCATACAGAAGACTGTACGCAAAATATCAATACCGCCATCAAGATGCCTGAAGAAAACGAAAAGGTGCTCAAGTTTAAAAATTTAAAAATTAAAATATGTCCCCTTCGCTGTCTATGCAGATCTCGAGTGTTATAAAACTGCATACCAAATGACATCCCGGTAGCTGTTGTAGAGGCTTTGAATGGGTGGATAACAACATAGATGTTGCTACAATCCTACATGGCGCGAGCGAGGGTCTGATATTAGTCACTTTGGTTGAAGTCCTACATCGATTTAAATACAGAACTTAGAAAGA
>JARFJB010002243.1:705000-732500 GCA_036346205.1 Vesta saturnalis
ATATTATTATAAGTTTTTGTTATGAACGAATAAGCTCAAAGGTAAAATGTAATTAAAAATTATTATTAATTTTATTAAATACATAAATAAAGAGTTTACCTAGAGTAGGATTTGAACCTACGACAGTAGAAGACAGATACCTTTGGCCGCCATCTTGGATTTTGACGTCACAAGACCGCCCACGTGGGAGACCATATTTTCCACCCTTATTTTTACTCGCTTACGTGTAGGACGTATTTTTTCACACCTATTTTTTACATACCCACGTGTGAGATCGTATTTTCCACCCTTTTCTTTTCGGAGGCCCTTTTCAACCCTAATTATTTTTACTCGCTTACGTATAGGACGTGCATTTTCACCCCTATTTTTTACACACCCACGTGTAGGACGTGTTTTTTCACCCTATCTTATGACAGCTCACGTATAGGACGCGTATTTTCTACCCTATGGGTCAACCCTAATTAGAGCCTTTCAGTACTTGCGCACGTGAGGGGCAGAAGTAAGCATTGGGGCTGGGGGCTGGAGGCTGGTCTAGGGATAAGTGTTTGGGGTTGGACCTGATGCTGGACTTGAACTTGGGGTTGGTCTTAGGGTTATTTTTGATGGTATTAAGGTCCTTCTAGCTATATTAAGAGCAGTGCCCCTGGAGGTTGCATACGCATACAATGTTGGAAATTGCATAAGTAATAAGATATTATTATCGATCCTATTGCTTTAAAATGGTCAAATGCTATTGGCTGATCTTTTACCTATACGAGAAAACGTTGTATTTCTAATAAGGAGGTTCTTGTAAGACACGTGTAGGGCTTCGCAACTTGTTCTCAGGCCTTCGCTCCCTGACCGGAGATGGTGTGGGAACCTAACCTTATAAGACAGGTGTAGAGCTTAGCTCTTTTCGCGGCCCCTTGATGCAATTGTATGAGGGTTCTAACTTAATCTTACCGCTGTAGGCCTTCGCCCCATTATACAAAATTGTATTCTAATAAGGAGGTTCTTGTAAGACAAGACTTGTATCAGGGTCTGCACCCGGGCCCCTTTGAGTAAAAATTGATTTTAGAGCCATCTAGCGGCGTATAGACTAATGAACATTCTCTATAATAGAAGCTGATAATGCACACATCTCTCTCTCTCTCTCTTGCTCTATCTTGTTTCTTTCTCCCCTCTCTCTTTCACACACACACACACACACACACACACACACACACACACACACACACACACACACACACACACACAAATAAATCAATTAATTAATCAATCTCAAACAAATCACGCTCGATCACCAGATCAATCACAATCAATCAAACGAAATTATGTCTTACAGTTTGCGGAAACCAGATTACAGTTCAAACTGAATACATTAAAGTCTAATTAAATATGACGTGAAATAATAAATAATTTCTACCCTAATGCAATAATGCTTTATGTATAGGCAGATCCTCTAAACAGTCACCACCTATACATTCGGAACATCGTATTTGATTTATTTGCAGGTTCAATTACATACACACACAAAATTGTTTCATTGTAATGTGTTCATTAACAGTTGTATAAACCCATTAAAAAAAGACTGGAAAGTAATAATTACTTATACAACATAGAGTTAAACTAAAATAACATGTCTTTAAGAATATCAAACTGATATAACGAAAATAAAAGGCAAAAGGTTTTAATGGTTTATTATTATACGTGAATTGACAATAACTACAAGTTTAAAATCCTTGTGTACCTACTATTTTGTAGAGTTGATCTTATGACGTCATCCTGCGTAATAATACATTTTAAAAATCTTCATCGACATTTTTGTTAGCAATATCAGATAAAAAACATATATCAACTGTACCATGCGTTGAACAGATTTTTCTTATACAACGTGTCTCACTAAAATACGATTTGTGAATGGCTGGATATAAACAGCCGATTACATACCGAACATTAAACTATTTTAGAGAGTAATACACAAAAACCTCAATTCGTATTTAACAATCATGTACTTACAGAAAATTTATATTCAAAACACTTTTGCAATTTTGCTAACGCGGAAATTACTTTAAATAATTGAATCTTCAGGTTACATAATAGATATTTATGTATTAAGGGCATAATCAGAAGATTATGGCTCGAGGGAATGTTAATATATTATATATATATATATATATATATATATATATATATATATTCCTGAGAGCCATAATCTACAATTATGCCCGTGGTACATACAATGTTTTATTTTATTTTGCACCATGAAAGTGGAACAAAATTTTAAAAAGATTCAATATTTTCGGCAAGTTTTTAAATGCAAATGCAGTTAAATAAAGTCGACAGTTGACTAATTTGTTGTTACTAAGATACTGTGATATATCATGTCATGTGTTTGCTGTCAATCATGCTGTTTAGCAACAATGACATTTCCGTGCTATAAAGACCACATTACGCCCGCATTTGGGGGCGTATAAAGAACATTATGGTGGCAAAATAAAATAAAAACTATTGTATACTCAATTACGTTCACACACACGCACGCACGCACGCACGCACGCACGCACGCACGCACGCACGCACGCACGCACGCACGCACGCACGCACGCACGCTCGCACGCACGCACGCACGCACGCACACACACACACACACACACACAGACGTGTGATTCACGTTATATGGATTTTTATCAGTTAGGATTAATAGCAATGTCAACTAAACGTTTTAAAAAATTTGTAATCTGAAATAAGAGTGACGTAATCTAATTTTATTTGAAATGTCATGGAGAGTATCATCATCATCGAGATTTTGAGGTACAATCACCTTGAACGATTATATTGTAACAACCTATAAAAGTAGCTAATAACCCCTGACAGCTTTTATCAGACACTATTATTACATGGACATGAGGTTAGCCCTAAATTAACTGGTTTAACACGGGTCTAGAAATGCTGCACGCACTTCAACTCTTTCAGCTCGTTCGCCCGAGTTGTACCGTATTCATTTCCTTCAATTTTTATCTGCATTCTGTTTCGAGACTGTAGTACGTTTTCTAATACATAAACAGAATCTTCAATACTGTGATACGTGTAGCAGCAAAACACATTAGCTAGTTAGTTTCACCTCTATATTATTTTACATGCAAGTCTGACCTTGTCATAAATAAGTACATCTGTCAAAAAGCTAATTAAACATAACTCCACGGACTGGGCATAGCAAGCAGCGTTTCCAATTATAGCTTTTAGTTGACACAATAGTGCCTACAATTGCATACAATCGACAAGCACGGCTTTAGCACGAGGATCAAACGAAAACACACACGCACGCACGCGCGCACGACCGTACGCACTTACGCACTCTCGCACGTACGCACGCCCGTACGCACGCACGCACGCACGAACGTACGCACGCCCGTACGCACGCACGCACACAAGCTCGCATGCTCGCACGTACGCACGCACTCAAGCTCGCACGTACGCACGCTCGCACGCTGGCATGTACGCACACACACGTACACACACACACAAACGCGCGACACACACACACACACACACACACACACACACACACTCACACGCACACGCACACGCGCACACACACGAGGGTGCGAAAACACGCAAACGCAAAAACACACTAACAAAAACACGTAAACACGAAAACACGCTAACAAAAACACACAAACGAAAAAACGCTATCACGAAAATACGCTAACACAAAAATACGCAAACGCGAAGACATACATATGCGAAAACGCGTAAAACGAAAACACGCAAATACGGAAACACACACACACACACACACACACACACACACACACACACACACACACACACACACACACACACACACACACACACACACACACACACACACACACACACACACACACACACACACACACAAACGAAAACACGGCAACACAAGAAAAACACGCAAAACGAAAACACGCTAAAGCGAAAACTCGTAAACCTTTCAAACATGAATCAAGACGGTGGAGCACCGTTAGGAGAAAAACAAGTTTATTAACAAAATTGAAGGAAAGCTTAACGTTTGAAAATATATTATTATTATTATAAACAACAATTCATCATTATTATTTAATAACATGCTTTATCGGTTTTCTTCTTCTTCTTCTTGAACCGTGATTAGTCGTCATCATCATCGTGATTTTGAGATTCGCCCTTCTCCCCTACCTCATCGCTCTTCTTTCTCTTCTGTGAACCATCACCATCACCTTGGATGTGAGATACATTCAGCTCAACCACGTCATCGCTTTCATCTTTATCAGTAAAATCTCTAATGTCCGCTGATGTTGGCTCATAAACAGGAGAATACATTATGATAATGCTCACTCGATGACAGTTACACTTTAAAAAGCGAAACACACGAGAAACAAGTACGCAGCGAGCCTAGGGTCTTGTGCGCAAGAGCGTTCGTCAATGTTCGAGTAGAATAGGTTATCTTCGGGGAATATCTGAAGTATTGGCCTAACCACGCTCTAACCTCGCCCCTAGGGACATGTTTATAAATCTAAACGCCTTTTTTATGGTCGAGGTATTTTTCTTCTAAGACGGCCGTCTTAGTATTGTGTTGACTAAAAGCTATAATTGGAAACGCTGCTTGCTATGCCCAGTCCGTGGAGTTATGTTTAATTAGCTTTTTGACAGATGTACTTATTTATGATAAGGTCAGACTTGCATGTAAAATAATACAGAGGTGAAACTAACTAGCTAATGTGTTTTGCTGCTACACGTATCACAGTATTGAAGATTCTGTTTATGTATTAGAAAACGTACTACAGTCTCGAAACAGAATGCAGATAAAAATTGAAGGAAATGAATACGGTACAACTCCTGCGAACGAGCTGAAGGATTGGAAGCGTGTGCAGAATTTCCAGAGCCTTGTTGAAACCAGTTAATTTAGGGCTAACCTCATGTCCATGTAATAATAAGTGTCTCATAAAAGCTGTCAGGGGTTATTAGCTACTTTTATAGGTTGTTACAATATAATAGTTCAAGGCGAAGACGGTGAGGTGATTGTATCTCAAAATCTCGATGATGATGATACTCTCCATGAAATTTCAAATAAAATTAGATTACGTCACTCTTATTTCAGATTAGAAATTTTTTAAAACGTTTAGCTGACATTGCTATTAATCCTAACTGATAAAAATCCATATAACGTGAATCACATGTGTGTGTGTGTATGTGTATGTGTCTGTGTCTGTGCCTGTGCCTGTGTCTGTGTCTGTGTCTGTGCCTGTGCCTGTGTCTGTGTCTGTGTCTGTGTCTGTGTCTGTGTCTGTGTCTGTGTCTGTGTCTGTGTCTGTGTCTGTGTCTGTGTCTGTGTCTGTCTGTGTCTGTGTCTGTGTCCGTGTCCGTGTCCGTGTCCGTGTCCGTGTCCGTGTCCGTGTCCGTGTCCGTGTCCGTGTCCGTGTCCGTGTCCGTGTCCGTGTCCGTGTCCGTGTCCGTGTCCGTGTCCGTGTCCGTGTCCGTGTCCGTGTCCGTGTCCGTGTCTGTGCGTGCGTGCGTGAGTGCGTGCGTGCGTGTGTGCGTGCGTGCGTGCGTGCGTGCGTGTGTGCGTGCGTGTGTGTGTGTGTGTGTGTGTGTGAACGTAATTGAGTATACAATAGTTTTTATGTAACCTGAAGATTCAATTATTTAAAGTAATTTCCACGTTAGCAAAATTTTTAAAATATTTGTGTTTTGAATGTAAATTTTTTGTAATTACAACATGATTGTTAAATATGAATTCAGGTTTTTGTGTATTACTTTCTAAAATAGTTTAATGTTCGGTATGTAATCGGCTGTTTATATCCAGCCATTCACAAATCGTATTTTAGTGAGACACGTTGTATAAGAAAAATCTGTTCAACGCATGGTACAGTTGAAGGAAAAAAACTTCTAAAGGTAAGCGTATTATTTTTAATATATGTTTTTTATCTGATATTGCTAACAAAAATGTCGATGAAGATTTTTAAAATGTATTATTACGCAGGATGACGTCATAAGATCAACTCTACAAAATAGTAGGTACGCACGGATTTTAAACTTGTAGTTATTGTTAATTCACGTATAATAATAAACCATTAAAACATTTTGCCTTTTATTTTAGTTATATCAGTTTGATATTCTTAAAAACATGTTATTTTAGTTTAACTCTATGTTGTATAAGTAATTATTACTTTCCAGTCTTTTTTTTAATGGGTTTTTACAGCTGTTAATGAACACATTACAATGAAACAATTTTGTGTGTGTATGTAATTGAACCTGCAAATAAATCAAATACGATGTTCCGAATGTATAGGTGGTGACTGTTTAGAGGATCTGCCTATACATAAAGCATCATTGCATTAGGGTAGAAATTATTTATTATTTCACGTCATATTTAATTAGACTTTAATGTATTCAGTTTGAACTGTAATCTGGTTTCGGCAAACTGTAAGACATAATTTCGGTTGATTGATTGTGATTGATCTGGTGATCGAGCGTGATTTGTTTGATATTGATTAATTAATTGATTTGTTTGTGTGTGTGTGTGTGTGTGTGTGTGTGTGTGTGTGTGTGTGTGAGAAAGAGAGAGGGGGAGGAAGAAACAAGATACAGCAAGAGAGATAGAGAGAGAGGTGTGCATTCTCAGCTTCTATTATAGAGAATGTTCATTAGTCTATACGCCGCTAGATGGCTCTAAAATCAATTTTTATTCAAAGGGGCCCGGGTGCAGACCCTGATACAAGTCTTGTCTTACAAGAACCTCCTTATTAGAATACAATTTTGTATGATGGGGCGAAGGTCTACAGCTGTAAGATTAAGTTAGAACCCTCACACAATTGCATCAAGGGGGCCGCGAAAAGAGCTAAGCTCTACACTTGTCTTATAAGGTTAGGTTCCCACACCATCTCCGGTCAGAGGGCGAAGGCCTGAGAACAAGTTGCAAAGCCCTACACGTGTCTTACAAGAACCTCCTTATTAGAAATACAACGTTTTCTCGTATAGGTAAAAGATCATCCAATTGCATTTGACCATTTTAAAGCAATAGGATCGATAATAATATCTTATTAATTATGCAATTTCCAACATTGTATGCGTATGCAACCTCCAGGGCACTGCTTTTAATATAGCCAGAAGGACCTTAATACCATCAAAAATAACCCTAAGACCAACCCCAAGTCCAAGTCCAGCTCCAGGTCCAACCCTAGGACTTATCCCTAGACCAGTCCCCAGCCCCCAGCACCAATGCTTACATCTGCCCCTCACGTGTGCAAGTACAGAAAGGCTCTAATTAGGGTTGACCCACAGGGTAGAAAATACGCGTCCTATACGTGAGCTGTCATAAAATAGGGTGAAAAAACACGTCCTACACGTGGGTGTGTAAAAAATAGGGGTGAAAATACACGTCCTATACGTAAGCGAGTAAAAATAATTAGGGTTGAAAAGGGCCTCCGAAAAGAAAAGTGTGGAAAATACGGTCTCACACGTAGGTGTGTAAAAAATAGGGGTGAAAAAATACGTCCTACACGTAAGTGAGTAGAAATAAGGGTGAAAAATATGGTCTCCCACGTGGGCGGTCTTGTGACGTCAACATCCAAGATGGCGGCAAAGGTGTCCCCTTACTACTTACGACCTGTACTTTGCCAGAGTACCGCACTAACCAACTGCGCCATCAAGGTTCAAGCCTCAATCGATGTAAATTTTGTCTTTATGTATGTAGAACTGATGTAAATTCTAAACATAATGAGATTACAATAAATTACTTACATTAATGGAATGTGAGCCTGCAATATCGCAAGGATGCACACATTCCAAGTTTTTGTTATGAACGAATAAGTTCATAGGTAAATATATAATTAAAAGTTATTATTAATTTTATTAAATACATAAATAAAAAGTTTACCTCGAGTAGGATTTGAACCTACGACCTGTACTTTGCTAGAGTACCGCGCTAACCAACTGCGCCATCAAGGTTCAAGCCCCAATCGATATAAATTTTGTCTGTATGTATGTAGAACTGGTGTAAATTCTAAACATAATGTTTTATTAGTCAAGTTGCTTTGGTCGTGGTCGATAACATAACTGAAGTATTTGTAAACATATACGTGGCAACAAAGAAATAATTAAAGATTAAAAATACACTGATAATGTCGTTCCAAAAATATATAATTTTCAATTTCAACACCCTGTAGAAAAAAAACTGCCCGTTATTGAAGTTTGTGCCCATGGCCACTTTTGATCAGGATGGTCAAAAGTAAACAATTTAGAGATTTCACCCTTGGCCACTTTGCATGAGAAAAGTGCATGGTCCTTTGTTTATTAGCTTTTTTATATTAATTTGTTTATTAAATTTTTGTTCCATTGTTACACTAATTCTATTAAAGTTCAATTTAATTATTTAGGTAATTAGACAGTTAGCGTCAGCATAGTAATAAATAGAAAGTTCTTAACAATAAATCTAAAATGTTTCTTGTTGCTTTGATGTCAATTTATAGATAAATAAACTTATTTAAGCTTAAAGGAGTGGAATAAGGCACGAGGCATTCTTTTGTTCCATGATGGAAACCACGTGTATGAAAGAAACGATAAATTTCGAATTTTGAAGCTTAAAGAAGTTAAGTTAGACTTGCGATACATCACTGAAAAGCTTTTGAAGGGCTTTTCTCAAAAATGCAAAAACCCAATACGGCGTCGGTAAGAAAATAATAAGTTCATGTAAATACCTCGAAAACAAATGAGGCCAGATAACTATGTTTGTCTTTATTAAATTCCTCTTATAAAAGTGCCCTAATAAGTATTAATCAAGACACCATATCACTCATTTATGAGCAGCTGGCAACTCAAAAATTACAAAAGATACATCAGATCTTAAGGCGGATTTAAATGAAATCCTCTACAACTTTCAATTTCAATACATATAAGCCAAATTTGAGACACACTGTATAATTAAAAATCGAATAAGACTAAGTACTTTCCTGATGCATCATAAATATTTATACCTGTATCTTAAATCATCGCGTCCAATAAGAATACCCTTGTACTCCATCTTCTGAAACTCTAAACCAATAGCTTTCAAAAAGTAGCACAAAGGATACCGTTTATCGTCGGTGGAATGTTTGCGATGAAAAAATCGTGTACTAATTGTATATTCTGTGTATATACGTTTATTTTTTATTATTGCTTTGGTTTGGTATTTTTTTTTTGCACACTGTGTACCGAACAACTTAATTCCATAACTTCTTTAACAACTGCACTAACGTTCATTATGGCCAAGAAATAATTAAGTACGTTAACAGTGTTCTGTCGTACGTGTTTGATATTTGCTTTTACAGGATTAGCTAGAGTTTCCACCTCATATTGAAATAACGAATCAAAGAAATTACAAGGTTAACTTTACTCAAAGAATTATAGAAAATACTCATCATGACATTACAAGACGTGTAAAACCTTTAAAATCGTACACAAATCGTACAGTTCTATACGTACACTTCTACACCCATGGCTACACATTTTAGCTACTGAACAGTTTGGGTAATAACAAGAAGATTTGGTGCCTTTTGTTCAGTCGTAGGTTAAATTGGTCCAGATTCTTAAAATTACCGATTTGCCTTATTAAAATCGGGGTTGCTTCTTCCTGAAAATAATTATTGAATACTCGGACGCCAACTTGTTTTTAAATATGGAACCAACAAGTAAACCATTATACAATAAAGTTAAAAGAAAATTTCTACAATTACAAAGTTTATTAACACAACCTATAATTAATTATAAACAGAAATACCTTAAAGCTAATGTTAGTATCGTTAAAAACTATGAATAATTATTAATGTTGTAAGTAATTAATGGAGTAAGAATACCTTATTATTGGACACACTGTAGATAACGATATGCTGCATGCGGAGTCAGCGTTTGAAAAATTGATGCGTAATGTTACTTCAGGTTGATTTAAATCTGGATTTATATGCTTTGTAATTCCCAAATGAAAAAAATTGTAGGATTAAGGGGTTTTAAAATCCCACTTCCCATTAACGTAGGTGATTACCTCACTCTTGATTAATCGTACAAATATGGTAACTTGGATTAATAGTAAAATAATTAAGTGCGTAGAGGTATATTACGTGTGAAAAGTATCAGTAACGGTAAAATTAAAGTAAAAATTAAAAAATAAAAAGTGCCTGAAAAAAGCAAACGTCTCAAACTTTAATATAATAGTTTTTTTACAACTTACCATACAATTATATGGCACTTTATAAAAAAATTAACAAAGAAACAATGGATGCTACATCCACCTTCAAAATTTCATCAACAAGCATCGCTATAGTAGTCTTTACGCATGAACTGTGAATGTAATATGCAAACACAATGCGTACGAGTTCTAATTAAAAAAATTAAATGTATGTTTTTACGCAACCAGATATGCAACACATGCTGCACGAAATGCATGTTAAGTTGCCTAAATAAACGTAAATTTTTTAAAAACGTAAAAAGTTCGTTACAGACGCTTGTATTAGATTCAATCGTTCTGAAAAGAACGATTGTTAACAGATGGGGTTAGTTTGGTTTCAAAAATATCGTAGAAAAGACGAGCCATAATATGCCAGTACAAGTAATTATGTGTTAATAAATTATATGTTACGTTTGACAATATGGTCATGAAAGACAAGGATAACGTTATTTGCAGAAGTTAAATATAATAAAAGATGTTAAAAGGCATTAAGAGGCAATTTAACGAATAAAATTTTTCCAAAGTCAACTTAAAACAAATAAAATGGTTCGGGTGAAAGGCACGACTTTAAATTTGTCACAGTGGAACAAGAATTTAAATTATTATAAAGGTGGAGTAATATCAACAAATAAATAAGGTAATTTTGCACCATAGCTTAATTAATCGGAGATAAAACTAAAATACTTACTATTAATTGAGAACTGTTTTCTTTGTCAACAGATCGTAAGGGATTCCCGAGAAACATCGACAGCTAGAACTAGATTTGCATAGGTCAGCTGTCACTCGTCCCTGTTAAATAATTAAAATGCAAAAAAAAGGAGAAAATTGTACTTTAATATTCTATATAAACTTATTAAATGAAACAACAGCTGCATTTATTCATATATTAAATAAACCCAAATAATATGAAAATGCAAGCTTTCACTAGTATCATTCATAAGTAAAATACCTTATATTAAATAAATTTGGGTATGTAATGGTGAATTTTCATTAATTTTAACGTTTCAATAACAATTACAGTTATCGTCTTCAGTAAATGATAATAGTCTAAAAAAATTAATTACGATGCCAAATAAATAATGACGTTTAAACACGCAAATAAATATAAGCCTAATTTAATAGTTAGTGAACATATATGAAAAGGCCAACTAATTTTCATTGTAGCCTTCGTCTATTAGAGGGCGTTCTGATTTGCCACTTCAAGGCGGTTTAATAGTATTAAATCTATTAGATATCTGACTAATTTTTACTAAAATAAAATAAGTTTCCATAGTTAGTCTCTTTATATACGTTTCTTGGGTATTACAACAGACTTACATTTGCGTTTTCAAATTTCATATATTTATTTGACATCGTAATTAATCTTTTAAAACTATTATCATTTACTGAAGACGATACCTATAATTGTTATAGAAATGTTTAAATTTGTAAAAAAATTTATAAAAATACACGATTAAATACCCCGAAGTTAAATATTTTAATTAAATCAAAATAGTATCTACTGGTTAACTTCATCATAAATGGAAATAGAATTCTAGTTTCGCAAAGCTTTATGATTACAACTAATTCTTAATACGAACCATACATTATACATAAAATATGACGTATCTTTACATAAATTGCTTCAAAATAAGAATTGAGATTGAAACTGAATAAGTTTAATGTAATAACTAAATTTATGATCTATGTCAACAAAATAACAATAATTCAGGCTATGAACTGTATTTACATTATAAAACACTAAATAACATACAAAAACGGCCACAGAAACGTTTCATGCTTCAAGATTTAATGACACCTAAACAAAGGGTATCATGCAACTTAAATTTTTCCATCTTAAAAAAAAACGTTTTGCACCTTCTACATAATTAACATAGTCGCTATGTTCTTCAAGCCGCGCGATTTTTCAATAGGAAATTAGACCATAAATATTTAGTTCTCCTACATACAAGCAGGAATTTCCCTTTTAAATTCAATAAATTAATACAAAAATGCAATGGAAGATAATTACACGTTGTTACGGGTGAAAACAGAATTAATACCGGACGTAGCAGATAACGGAAGGGCACTGACAGCTCAGTGGGAAATGAGGGTCGCGGGGTTGTTAAAAAATGTTAATAATTAGGGTAGTTCGTCGTATTATCATAGGTCGTAAATTGGGGTTAAGTCACATTTTAAATATAAGCAAGTTGTCATTAATAGTTGGCGCCAGACTGTTAATGTAATCAAAACCGGGAAAGAACAAGTGAGCGCACGCAAAGTACAGCCAGTTTAAACAGACAAATACTCACTTACTTACGCGGCCCCCAACTACAGGTATACGATAATTAAGGTACATGATCTCTACCTGTAAAATCTTTAAAATATTTACACGCCTTCAAAGCGATAAAGTAAAACAGCTGTTGGGTCAACAGCTACATATGTATAAGTAGGTTGGAAGATTAAACGTGGACTCCTCTGCTACCACAACACATTACCACCGAGCTGAATCATTGGCAACTTCGGTTAAACTCTGGAAGGATCATGTGCACGATCGAACAGTAATTAAATCCTGATGTGAACTTCTTGTCCACGGAACTAAAATATATTGCTGAAGGCAAAATATTTTAGAACCAGAAACACTTTTGGATATTGAAGTTGACAAATATCGTTTTATGGCAAATTGTAAAGTTGATAAATTATAATAGAACTAAAATGATTAAGTGAAGATGCTGGCTAAGTTTAAGTTTCATTTCTAAGCGTTTGGATACTTGAAGATGACGATGGCACTCGTAGCTTTAATTTAAGTTATAATCATTAGTAATAAAGGTTTTATGGAGAAAGTTTTGAGTATCTAATTTATACACTTGACTTTTCTCTCCAATTTTAAGATTCAACTTTAACAGCAAACATAATTATTAAAGATAGCAATCGTACGTTTAGTCCATAAGAACCTATATTACACATGCAGGTTTGGTCAGAGTATAGGCGTATAGATTGATTTAACCAGAGAAAACCGAAATTATGATATTCAATTTAATAATATGGAGATTTCATACGAGAAGCTATTGAAATATATAAACATCCAAATTTTAGCTCCTGCTCTGTCTGTTTTTGCTGTTTTTCCTAGACATCAAAAAATTCTTATGATTAGTAATCCCAGCATAATTAATGATTTAACATGTGTAGTTCAAATTAAAATTAGACTAAGCGTATACATTTTGTTTTCAATATATCGTAACAATTACAGTCTTTACCTGGTATCTGAAAATGATGAATTCTTTATTGGATCTCTTATGATTTTAGTAAAACTTTCATTGGTATATCAAGCTTTACGTTATGAATGCTTTCGCCATTTCTAAATTAAAGTTTTTTATAACTTTGCACGGACATTATAATTAAATTTTGTTAAAATTGATTTTTGCCTGTGGTATTTTTTATTATTACTATTCGTCCATGAGAGGTTGTTATGGAAAGTCAAGGTGGTTTAATAATATTTAATCTAAAAAATCTAACTATTTATCGTAATTACAATGAAATAGTATTCAGGGGTAGGTTTTCAAAAACATCCGTTTAATCGTAATAGTAGGCTTATAGTTTGTTTTGGCAAGTATTTTTTAAACTTGTCATTACTACTGACGATGATAACTAACTGTTTTAGAAATATATCATTTTCTTCAAATGCACGAATTATAAACCCTAAAGGTAAGTATTTATAATTCTGAGTTTATATAGTGAAATTATTATAAGTTTTATTATGAACGAATAAGTTCATTCATAATTTTTAATTATATAGTGAAAGTTTACATTTTCACACTTTGTTAATAATTAAAATACCTACTAAATAAATAGTTTGAGTCATATTTCGAAACAAAAAAAAATCTACGCTTATATAGTCACAAAAATATTCAATGAAAACCTAAGGAGTATGTGTAGCACTGTCAAAAGAACAAAAACTTACAGTAGAAGCTAAAAATAGGAATAGGCTCCATAAATAACGCATGCGCTGTTCGGGCATCAGGTGTCTTTGTTTATCTAGTTTAGATTAGATAAACAAAACTGCTGTATCCTAACGGAAGTAGATTAGATAAACAAAACTACTGTAACCTAAAAAATTGAAAAACCACAACCATTCCGAACAGCGCATGCGTTCATGGAGCCTATTCCTAACTTTAGCTGCTAATAAAGTTACTACCTGAGACCTGGAACGTCTATTACCTACATAAAACGTGTATTATATAATACCATGAGATGCTTTGTTAACTAAATCTACATAAGAGCTAATTGGAATGCCTTAAAAATATTTATTTTTTCTTTGCTATTAAACATGATGTAGAGGTATGTTTATATGAAAACTTAGTTCTTCGGTCGCAAAGTCAATAGGTAACCAGAACATCAATATGTATCCATTCAATTTAACCTATACAGGAAATGCACAGCGCTTTTTCATATGTAATCCAATGTGAAGATTTGATTTCGTGATGAAATCTGCTGCGCCTTTCTTTTCTTGACTGTTATGTATATACATGAAGGTAAATAACCAGAAATGTATCGTATCCGTTTCAATCGTAGCTAAATGGAATTGACCACAAGATTCATGATTTCGTTCCACGGACAACACCTGACGAATAACAAATAGGTATTTAAATGTTTTATTAAAATTTTGATGCCTAACAAAGGGTTCTTATTCCTACTGAATTATAGCACCAGAGGAATCTGAATCCATGTTATTATCTGAACCGGATCCTTCTAGTGAGGTAGGATATTTTCAATCGAAAAATTTCCCATGTTTTCCCAATCATTTGAAATAAACTTCTCCATGTGCGAACAAAAATTTTGCCACACTGTAAGTGAACATTTGGATAAGTCTCAAGCCATAATTTCTGAACCTTATCTTTCGATGGAGGTTCTGAACTCATGTGTTCATTGCAATAATTTTTACAAAAACCCCATACCACTTCAATAGGGTTATATTGACAATTCAGGAAATCGTAAAACTTGCTTAATCACAATATTAACCACATAATTTTTCCCTCTGGATCTAAAAGGTAGAATTTTGCTCCACAGTTGTTTTTTTGTAATTTTGCCCTCAATTTCCGCCCCATGCGTAACCAACCACTCCTGCAGCTAATATTTCTATAAAATGAGGGTGGCTGGACGAACTGCATCGAAGGAAATGGTGCGTTATCCATAATAACTACACAATTTCCGGTAGGACAGAGCAGGAATCAGCTGTTTAATCACCGAATTTTGAAACCGATCACCATTCATACTTTTGGATTAATCCCGATCCTCGTGCCCTGAATCGAGTAAATTGTCGCAGTTTTTCAAAAACGAGTGTAAAATTCTATACCTTTGACTTCACCTTTAATTTTGGATGGATTACTTTTGATGTCAGAATCGTGCACCCAACGATGGATATTAGAACCATTTTGATAAATCCACGTTTGGTCTAGCACAAATCTGACATCCTGGCCTGAACTTTGCACCTGCAGAGATTTTCTCAAAAACTTAATTTTGGCTACAACGAGGGGTTCCATTTCATACTTATTTTATATCCATTGACACGTTTGTTGGTAACTAATTCGTTTCACAATTTTAGATATTGCCGAACGACCCGCATCAAAATCGAAATCATTTTTAATGTGATGATACAACTAGTTCCCAAGTAAAATACTCATTTTTCGAATGAAATTGCCAAATTAGTAGTTGTAGATCTTTCCGATAGGTGAACCCAAAACTCCGCGTTTACCACGTATGTCGAATTTAAATTTTGAAGCCTTGGCGTTACGGTATCAAGGATAGCTTGCTGCGAAACCTAAAAGCAAATTCATATTTAATGTCATTTATTAATTTACGCACTTACGTACTTGAAATATATCCGACACCATTACGATAAGTTCCCCAATACTTTTCGTCCAATATTTTAAGGTCCTTCTTGAAATTTGCAACTTTATACTCTTTTCGATAACTTTTGGAATTTTCTCAACAAATTATTATTAATTCAATATGAGAATTGATCATCATATGCGTTACTTCAGTAAGCAACACAACACGATTCCTTTTGACAGGATGGGATCAAATTGACTTTTTGTCATTTTGACAAATGAGAATACCACTACTGATAAAAAAATATCATGGCCTGCTCTAATGCAAAATAAGGTGGAACAAAGTATTATCAATTATTTGATTAAAACATAATCCAAATTAAGTTTTCTATTTACGGAGTAACACAAGCATAAAAACTATAAAGCATGTTATAAACATCTCGATACAACTAATTGATTTACTCATGAAGAAAATAATAATTAAAAATAATTTTATGGTTATTATAATATTATAATTATTATATAACAACGATTGTTACAGAAATTGATATCAAAAACATCGTATTTTATATTTGTATAACATTTAAAACAATTTAATATATGTATTAGATTTATGCAACATTACACAGCTTATATCCAGGAACTAGACGTGCTATCAATTGAAAAGCTTTCTCACTTAGAAATGTTTTACATAAGTTTATTAAAAGAATATTACTGTATCATGTTTATGTTTTAATTGCTTATGATGCGAAAACACAACAATCCATGAGTATAAATGCAAAAACTAGTTTATTATATTTACATTCAAAATACTTTTAGAAATAGGTTTGAATTATTATAATTTAATGTTACTCAAGTTACTTTGGTATGTGTGAATCCTTGCGATATTGCAGGCTTACATTCCATTAATATAAGTAATTTGACTGTAATCTCATTATATTTAGAATTTACATCAGTTCTACATATAAAAAGACAAAATTTACATAGATTGGGGTTTGTATATCGATAGAGCAACTGGTTAGTGCGGTACTCTAGCAAAGTACAGGTCCTAGGTTCAAATCCTACTCGAGAAAAACTTTTTATGTATATTAAAAGTTTTTGTTATGAACGAATAAGTTCAAAGTTAAATATGTAATTAAAAATTATTATTATTATTATTTAGAATTTACATCAGTTCTACATACATAAAGACAAAATTTGCATCGATTGGGGCTTGAACCTTGGTGGCGCAGTTGGTTAGCGCGGTACTCTAGCAAAGTACAGGTCGTAGGTTCAAATCCTACTCGAGGTAAACTTTTTATTTATGTATTTAATAAAATTAATAATAATTTTTAATTACATATTTAACTTTGAACTTATTAGTTCATAACAAAAACTTTTAATAACTTAATATTAGTCAAATTGCTTTGGTATGTGTGAATCCTTGCGACATTGCAGGCTCACATTCCATTAATATAAGTAATTTGATAGTAATCTCATTATATTTAGAATTTACATCAGTTCTACATACATAAAGACAAAATTTACATCGATTGGGGCTTGAACCTTGGTGGCGCAGTTGGTTAGCGCGGTACTCTAGCAAAGTACAGGTCGTAGGTTCAAATCTTACTCAAGGTAAACTTTTTATTTATGTATTTAATAAAATTAATAATAATTTTTAATTACATATTTTTATGTATATATTTAATAAATTAATAATAATTTTTAATTACATGTTTACTTTTGAAATTATTCGTTCATAACAAAACTTATAATAATTTAATATTAGTCAAATTGCTTTGGTACGTGTGAATCCTTGCAATATTGCAGGCTCACATTCCATTAATATAAGTAATTTGATTATTATCTCATTAAATTTATAATTCACATCAGCTCTACATACATAAAGACAAAATTTACATCGATTGGGAAAGGGTTGCTCCTAGCGACATCACTAAGATATACCTTTTTTTAGAAGAAAAGATAGGAGAATCGATTTTTCTTGTCCAAAATGGCATACAGTGTAGCAAAAAAAATTGCTACGATTTAAAGGGGTCGAAATCGTTGCCGCTGGCGCCCTCTAGAAACGACAACCAAATGGACCAAAAATTTGAATTTGTCATCCCAAAAAACCCCGTATACGAAATTTCATGAAACTATTTCGAAACAGTCGAAAGATATTGAAGAAAACGCGATTCTTTTTTTCAACTTTGACACCCTGTATCTCGGAAACGAAGCATTTCCGGACCCATGTACATATGAACTTTTTTGCTTAGAATGATGAGTTCTAGCACGCCTTTAATTTTTGCAGATTAGATAAGATTCACCCTGTATATATGACACTGGTACAATGTGAGTAGGATTGCACACATGAAACAAAAAATTATATTTATTTATGGTAGGGTTCAAAACATTCTACACACAGGGAGACATCGCATTTTGAACAAAAAGTCAAAGGTTTTTTCTGGCAATTTGGAAATTGGCATCTACGCTGTTTTTCTCTCCGTCTTATCCAATGGCTGTTTCTATCATACCGAACATCAAGCACTACGTCATGCACGTTGTGTTTTCTATGGCTAGAATGGCCTTGTTTTAAATAAAATGTGGCAACACTTCTTCGGAACTCTAAACAACATAAATAACCTGGCCCGTGAATTTTTCTGTACAAATTCCATGCATTTGTTATGGACATGTCGATCATTCTTGTAATTAACGACCAGTAGTACCATTTTTTGCCTCCAATCCTAATAGTATATTTGCCAACTATCCAGTCATGATGATCAACACCTCCCATATATTGATTGTACATTTTGATAACATTAGGTTGGGGGACATGAATTTTTTGTTGTTTAGATTTACACCACCTTGAAGCATTACCTAGTGGTTCAATGGTATCAAAATTTGTACCAATTGTGACACATTTGTTATCGTTCCATTTTAAGATTAAAATTACACCACTTTTGTCAAATCGATAATCAAATGTGCCACGCTCCTTCTTTGAAAGTTCGTTTGAATTTAAAAGTGGACATTTATCTGTTCGGTTTTCACGCATTGTTCCTGTAACAAGTAGGATAAGAAAAGTATAGATTATTGCAGTATATACCTGTTGCACGAAATCCAATTGATTTTAGATGAATCAGTATGTCACGGTTTGTAAAAAGTTATCAAAATATACCAAATGGTCATTAGGATTTTCAACGATTACTAAAAGATCTGCAATAACTTGCGAATCTTGCAGTAAACCCAAAGTTGCATTTTTATCTTTGCCAGTATAAACAGAAAATTTGTAGCAATATCCATCTGAACTACATAGCGCCATAATTTATATCCAAATCGAATTGGATGTGACATCATATTTTGTACTTGTTTATTCCTGTTTATGATAAGATAAACGTTTGAAAAAATTATGCATTTTAGCAAACAAACTTTCTGTTTATGAATTCTGAACAGTAAAGTTACATAATTTATAGAATTTTCAAAAAAACTAAGGAAAACTAAATGCGTGACAAGCGAAGAAAAAACAACCTTTCTTGTAAATTATTTTTCTGTTTATAATTATTAATTTCTTATAAAAGTAAAGGTACAATCTTGCTCCTAAAAGATGACAAAGTAATATAAAATTTAAAAAAAAAACAAAATTTTTGAATTACAACCAAGAAATTTTTTTCTTTTCTCCACTTCGCTTACAATCTGTCTATTTTTGACAATAAGTAATTTATTAACAAACATAGCAAAACATAATAACTTGCAGGGGTTGCTTCCAATGAAGTTTCCCTTTAACTAGCAGTGTGAGTAATGTCTTTGCAATGTAACTTAATTATTATTTTATTCTTTACTTATCTAATCAAATCTGTCCATTAGATTGTTGGCTTGAAACGTTTTAGTCGTTGCACTTCACCAGTGTTTTCAAACAAATTTTTAGCAAGCACATTTGGATGCACTAGAGTTTTAGCACTATAGTTTTCACTAAATATTTTTATTTCCTCATTGATAGATGGAATTTGTAAGTCTCTTGTGATTACGTGATTTGGAACGTACCACGGAGCGTTAACCAGTGTTCTTAAGACCTTGTTCTGAAATCGCTGAAGAATTTCAAGATTTGAATTAGAGACTGTACCCCACAGTTGTATCCCATAAGTCCAAACAGGTTTTAAAATAATTTTGTACAGAAGTAGTTTGTTTTCAAGTGACAATTGTGATTTTCTGCCAATCATCCAGTATATTTGTCTAAGTTTTATGCCATGTTGCTTTCGTTTTGTAAATATGTGCTTCTTCCAGGTCAAACGCCTGTCCATGTGCATGCCAAGATACTTTGTATCATCTGCTAGTATTATCTGTTTGCCATTCAGCGTAACTGGAGGACAGGTGCCTTTGTTTAATGTAAACGTTACATTTACCGATTTAGATTCATTTGCCTTTATTTTCCAGGTGGTTAACCAAGTTTGCAACTTATTTAAATGGTCTTGAAGGTATTGTGATGCAATAGCTGAATCGGCATGTGTTGCTAAGACAAACAGTATCGTCCGCGTACGTGGCTGTTGTAGTTCTGTCGGTTGTCGGCAAGTCCGCGGTGTATAATATATACAAGATGGGTCCCAAGGTGCTGCCTTGTGGTACACCCGATTGAATCGGCACCAAATCTGTATATTCATCTTGTTTATTTAACTAGGAAATGTCTATGTGTTAGGTAGGAAGTAAGGATAATGACAAAAGTGTGTGGAAGATTTTGTTTTAGTTTGAATAAAAGGCCTTCATGCCAAACCTTGTCAAAGGCCTGGCTGATGTCCAGAAATGCCGCCGTGCAGTAGTTCTTTTCTTCAAATGACAGATTGATCACGTTCACTAGCCGATGTACTTGTTCGATAGTATTATGTTGGTTTCTAAAACCAAATTGGTGATTCGGAATCAGTTTTTTTTTCATCTAGAGTTGGTTTCATTCTTATCAGCAACAGCTTTTCAAAGACTTTTGAAAGAACTGGCAGCAAACTAATTGGGCGGTAAGATGCCGCTTCGTTAGGATTTTTCCCAAGTTTTAATAGCATTATTATTTGTGCTATTTTCCATTGGTTGGGGAAATGTCCCAGTCTCAAAATTGCATTGAATATTTGCTGTACAGCTTTATACCCTTTAGTTGACAGTTCTTGTAACACTTTACCGGTCATTAGGTCAAAACCTGGAGCCTTTTTGGGGTTGATATTTTGTATGGTATTTTTAATTTCTGTAAGACTGATGTTTTTAATGGGTAGTTCCATTTGATATGGTGCATTAAGATATTCGCGTATCATTTGCTCTTGTTCTGGTTCATCTATACTGTTTGGTTGGAAAACTGTCGTTAAGTGGTTTGCAAACGCTGTAACTTTCTCTTTGTTACTCCGAGCCCATTTATTATTCTTATCTTTGATTGGTGGAACGTGAACCTGAGGCCTCGTAAGTTTTCTTGTGGCTTTCCACAGAGAATAGTCTGATGCTTCTAGTGGTGATAACTCACTAAGATAGTCTTGAATGAATTGATTTTTAATTTCTTGTAGTAGCTGTTTCAATTCTTTTGCTGCTTTATTATATTTCCTTTTGTCATCTTCGTTTCTTGTGATCTGCCACTTTTTTTTTCTTTTCTTTTCTCAGAAATTTTTTATTTAACTATTATAGGACATTTTTCCTTAATGGTATCACAGTTGTAGTCAGGCGTTGCTGTCCATGCTGCATTCTGTATCGCTGTAGTTAGGTCTGTTACTGCAGTATCCACTTCTTCTGGGGTCTTTAACGTTATGTTTAAGTTAATTAGTTGTTCTAGGGTTGTTCTATAGGTATCCCAGTTTGTTTTCTTGCTGTATAGTGTAGGCTGCTTTTGTCTTTCTAAGATCTGTGAGTACAGTGTTATTATAACTGGTGAATGATCGGATGATAAATCAAAACAGGATTCTGCTTTAATTTGTTTTTCATTTATTCCTTTTATAATTGCAAAGTCTAGTAAAGCGGGTATTTTTCTCCTATCGGTAGGCCAGTATGTGGATTCCCTTGTCGTTACTGCTGTTAGGTTATTTGCTCTTAAGGCAGCGAATAATTTTCTGCCTTTTGGTGTTGTTGTTCGTGAACCCCAAATTTCGTTTTTGGCGTTCCAGTCTCCTCCAGTGATAAATTTATTCCCTAAAGTGTTCGTAGTCTTCCTTTTTATTATTGAACTTTGGTGGCCAGTATACTGCTGATACATTGATTTGTCCCATATGATCGTTTATTGCCAGTGTTGTTGCTTGTAAATGTTCTGTTATAGCTTTGTAATTCATGGTGCTTAATGCCATCCCTTATAATTATTGCTGTTCCACCATGGGCGTCACCGTCCGGATGTCCAGTGCTATATGTTCTATATCTTGGGATTTGTATGTGACCTTTTTGGGTGAAGTGCGACTCTGACACTAACATTATTTCTATGCAGTTGATTTGTAAGAATTGTTTTACCTCTTGTGCATGTTGGCACAAGCCGTTGGCATTCCATAAAGCTATTTTTAGTATCTGAACTATTATGACATTTTGTTTACTAGTGTTGACATTAAATTCATTATTGTGCCCATTTGACTAATAAGCTCTTTCATCATATTATTAAGCTCTGTTAAATCGCTATTTTGTTGACTAGATATGACAGGATTTGTTTGATTAAAGCCGTTTATTTGTTGTGGATCATGGTGTAAAGTTTGCGCATAAGTTATATTAATTAGGTTGTACGTATCTTGTTGTATTAGGTATAAGTTTACTTCTTAATTGTGGATATAATTTTTGCTGCAGCTGTTTATGTACTATACATCCTTTATAATTAGCTGGATGACTCCCTTTACAGTTAACACATTGAACTTCTTTGTTTCTTATTTTTCTGGGACAATTTGACGTTAAACATTCTCCTGTGCATTTCACGCAGCATGGATTTTTGTTGCAAAAATTGTTTGTATGACCATATTGTTGGCATCGCATACATTGCGGTATATTTCGTTTAATGCGTGGTGCTTCAAAGGTTACACATGTATTCATTAGTAATCTTACTTTATAAATTTCTTTGTTATTGTTCTTTTGTTTTAAGTCGATGAAAAATACAGGTAGACGTATATCAGTACTTGGTTTTTTGATGTTCCATACATTTGTAACTTCATGTCCTAAATCTTGTATGCTATTTTTTATTTCCTCAATGTTAGTAGAGTAGTGGACATTTTTTAATACGACTCGGAAACTTTTGTCTTGTTTGGCTTTGTAGGTGTGGTACTCTGTATTTTTATCTTTTAGCATTTTTATAATATTGGTGTATGTTTGACTATCTGTCGGTTCTATTTTAACTTGATTGTTACTCAGTGCCTTTGTGTGGTACTTTTGTTTTGCTATTTTATCTAATTCCATAATCAGTGGCTTTATGTTTTCTACTCCAGCAATAAAAATTGTTGGTGGTTTTGGGTCCTTTTTTTGTTCTTCATTACGTGAATTTGTTTCCATTGAATCATCTTCAGTAAGATTCTGAAATCGATTATTTAACGGAGCGCTGCTACTTAACCAGTATTTATTTGTTTCGTTTGTTTCGCTCTGGCTTGAATGACCTTAATCTATATTCCTTGGTCGTTTGTGGTTTTTAACGACTTGCCATTCGTTGGTATATAATGTTTGAGGTGGTGTTGATTCTCTTGCAGGGTAGTATATTGTTTGATTGGGTGAATGTATATTGGGTTGTTGTTGATTGAAATTAACAGCTGGATATTGCTGTGATGGTCGTGTTGTTATCGTCTGAGCATAGGGCATATTGGCTGGCATATATGGTGCATTTTGATTATATATTGTTGAGGGTGGCTGCACATAGGGCGTGTTGTACAAATAAGGGTTGTTGGCCATACTGGCCTAACCCAGTGGTTATTAACACTATAATTTGCAGTATATTGACTAAATTATGTTAAAATAGAAATATATTGATTTATATTGATTTATTTATATAGTTTTCTTAGAACTGATCTGGGGTCACGCATTTATCACTTGAACTTAAAGCTGATTTTACACCTAAACGTTTTAAATTTGTATTGACTTATTTTAAACAAAACTTTAACCATAAATGGTGGCGTCATAAACAAATCTAACCAAGAAATAAAATTGCTATTTTTGCTGTCCTATATATATGACACCGGTACATAATGGGTTAATATAGGTAATTTGATTCTTATCTCATTAAATTTAGAATTTACATCAGTTCTACATACATAAAGACAAAATTTACATCGATTGGGGCTTGTATCTCGATAGCGCAATTGGTTAGTGCCGTACTCTAGCAAAGTACAGGTCGTAGGTTCAAATCCTACTCGAGGTAAACTTTTTATTTATGTATTTAATAAAATTAATAATAATTTTTAATTACGTATTTACTTTTGAACTTATTCGTTCATAACAAAACTTATAATAATTTAATAGTAGTCAAGTTGTTTTGGTATGTGTGAATGTCTGCGATATTGCAGGCTCACATTCCATTAATATAAGTAATTTGACTGTAATGCCATTATATTTAGAATTTACATCAGTTATACATACATAAAGGCAAATTTTTCATCGATTGGGGCTTGTATCTCGATAGCTCAGTTGGTTACAACCTTTACTCTAGCAAAGTACATGTCGTAGGTTCAAATCCTACTTGAGGTAAACTTTTTATTTATGTATTTAATAAAATTGATAATAATTTTTAAATTAAGTTTGCTTTACTTACTGCCAAATCGGAACAATTTTTAGATTATTTTCTAAACAACTTTCACTGCTTTCGCACTAATGCCGAACAAAAGGTTCTATTAGAGCTTTAATTGTTGACACCGGAAAAGAAGCTTTATTATTATTTTGCAAAGAAAAGAAAGAAAAACTTAAAATATAACGCAAAATAGGGATTTTTCTTATTAGTTTTACAAACTAGGAAACTACGGATCACAAAAAACAAGAAATCGTTCACAAAAATAGCGATTAATAATTTGTATATGCCGTCTTGCACGATTTTGAGAGAAACTCGTAACCATCACTGTTCAAGGTAGTCGGTTTAGGTATCAATTTCCTTGCTTGTCCTTTATTAACTTCAGAATATCAATCAACCCATGGAACCTTACAGTAATCAACTCAATCATCTCCTGGACAGTGCCTACAAATATTTGTTCTCTTTAAAGGTGTGCTATTCAGCCTTGATCAGAAGATAAGGAATGGTCTGATATCTCCAGAACGTTGAGCACTTCAAGCTTGTCAAAGGAATACAAGTACTTTTTGGTGCCATCTTGGCCACTGGTTTGGGATAAGAAAGCAACAAGATAGCCTTATTTGGAAACGCTCTTACCTGGCGCAATAGAAACTATCTTTTTGTATAACTGATGGTTTACAAGTACTTTTACTCTCATTTAGCAGGTCGATGACAGCTCAATCGTTGGGATCGTAATTTTTATTTACTGGCATGTGTAACCGCTTTAAGACTTGATTCCTATCAAGCGGAATAAATGTAATACCGGAAAATATTTGTTCTATATTCTCACTCATGGTGAGCTTTTTTCAACAATGGTGAGAAATATTGCTTTCAAATAGGTCCACCCAAGCCTTTTTTAGTGAAGCAAAAACTGAAACGTCCAGATAGTGTGCCAGATGAGTTGAGACAGCAGGCAAAAATCCAAACTTTACATCATTTTCATCCATATCTTTATTCGAATGTGATTGCGCAGGTTGTCACCAATTCTTATTTTAAACTATTTGTGTATTCATTATCACAACTATACTAATTGATCTGATAAAACTGTTAGGACAGTACTAATTGACGAAAAGGAAATAGGAGAGAACGAAGGAAACAATAGACAAAATAAAACGATAGTGTCTCAAAAATCAGCAGTCAGTTATACAAATGGAAATGAATCGATATTGAGGAAGCAAAATTAATACAGTACAAAATAGATGTCTCTACTTCTACCAGAATAAAGAAAAACCAAGGAAATAAGTAGATACAAATATGAAGATAATTAAGAATAATGAAAAATATAGAAGTAAGGAAATGATGAAGATATACCAAGCAGAAATTAAAAAAAAAACAGAAAAGGAATGGTAAACATGCATAGGCAAGTGGTCTGTAGGAAAACAAAGACCAAGACAAAGAGTGGAAATAATTATTTCGCTAGACACAAAGTTATTGAAGAAAATTATGTAAATTATAGAATACTAAAGCAATTATAAGAAGTTACTAATGAAGAAAAGTGGAATAAATACGCAACGAAAGATAATATTTCTACAGAACTACAAACAGTAATCTTTAAAGTAGAAAAAACATAATAACAATGATAATCAGGATAAAGGCATATAAGTATATTTGATATAGAAAGGAGAAGGAACGAAAAAAAGAACAATGACGAAATAATTATAGAACTGTACCCTAAAAGTACAATATTTGTATATAACAATAAAGGACAACTCAACAATACCATTAAGGAGCTAGAACAATTACACCACCTGAACCTTTTCGGTGTCAAATTGGACAACCGGAATCCCTCCTTTGCTACTGTTACGGCCATGCAAGTTACCTCACATAATTAAAAAGGGCGTAACTCAATCTCGCGACACTGCCTCCTAAACCGGAAAATACTGGTACACCTAACAGACCAAACAGGCGAAAACGCTACTGACACGGAAGGTAACAGATAATTAATGGATTGCCGCTAGCTCGGTGGGATATAGGGCCGTGAGCGTGTTTCGGAATCTAAACCTTTAGGGTGGCTTATCGTATTACCAAAGGTCGCAAATCGGGGTAGACTATAAACGTAATAAAGTCTTGTAATGGGCGCCAGACTGTTATTAAAACAGAATAGGGAATATACACCTAAGCTCATGTGTAGATAGTCAGCCAAACAGACAAATTTTCACTTACCTGGACAAGGGTTTTCCTCCAGGTGCACGTTTGTGGTGATCCGGGACCTTTAGCTATAAAAAAATCTTCAAAATAATTACACACCTTCAAATAATACTGGAGCGTGTGAGCAAATCAGCTGTTGATGCCAGCAGCTTTCTTTGTCCTACTTTTACGTTACACTGAACTCCCAAAGCAATTAAATAAAGTACGCAAAACAAGTACTAAATATTTCAACTAATTATAGAGAAAAATAAGATATTAAAAAAAACTAATTACTTACCAAAGTTTTATCGTCAAGTTCACTTAAAAGATACATAACCACAAAACTAAATAACGTTAAAAATATCCTAAACTGGATATCTTAGATGACTTCGATAAATATAAAAAAACTGAATGTGAAAAAGATGAGTCAAATTTGGAAATTGCCATCAGGTGACTTAACAAACAAATGACATTTAATAAATAAAATTAACCTTGAATTAATTTATCTTTTACTTGAATTTTAAAGCACCAACATCCATTTAATTAGTTTTCGCTGCTCTGAGAAAGATCACAAATAAAGTTCACAAACTAAATTAACGAACTATCTATTAAATAAGCCAAAGTAGATCATCATATATAATTTAAACCACATCAATACATACACTTA
>JARFJB010002243.1:737500-795000 GCA_036346205.1 Vesta saturnalis
GGGGAGGGCGGGCTGCTTGAGCTTTTCAAGCTCCTTCAGCCACAATCATGGATTTCCAACATACATACATTAAGCATGTACGCGTGGTGGTATTACGGATAAGTGCGGTCAGGATAGGATCGAAAGGAACGGAGTTAGGTTTCTTAGGGGGAAGATACTACCCGAGCATTCGCCTAAATAGCCGCACATGGTGTGCGTGTACGCAGTGGCCACGTCGCTATATTTGTATGAGGAAAACCCCCTAACAAAACCTAATACAGTGTAGACGGTAACGGGAATCGAACCCATTACACCCGAATGCTAAGTAGATCGTGTTACCACAACTCCAGTAGCTTGGTGAAAGATGTACACAACATTTTAAGCACTTTAAATCACAGTCTGAAGTTGTCTTTTTAATAAAGTTTAAATAGAATACACTTGCCTTTTGGCATTTTCTGATTTTCTGCCGTCCCAGACACACACTACGCTGCAGCGGTTATTTATTTAAAACTGTTATTTATTAACACTTAACCTTACCTAACGAACTATTTACACTATATTTATTTACAGGCACCTGTTTATTTATTTTCCACAAGCGCAAAACACAGCCGTAAGCAAATTCTTTTCGCGGTAGACGTATTGCTTAATACTACCTCTTAAGCGGTGTAACAGGCTATTTTTTTAAGTAGACAAAACTGCTATATGATTCTCCTAAAAATTATAGAACTTGTGATGCCATCCTATTGTGTCTTATCTGAAGTTCGCGTTACCTTTTTCGTATTTTCTAGGCTGTGATTAATACCTTCTAAGCAATGAATCGTCAGAAACGGGACCTCTTCATAAATGCGAAGCATTTACATAATTTATTAAAATAATTACGCAAACGTTGTGTTTAAAAAGGGACCGTCCCATATAATGCAGGACGAATGGTCGTCTTAGTCTAACCCGACTAGCATTGAAACTCTACCATAACATTTATGATCTTATTAATCCTATAAATTCGTAAATATGATAAACAAAAGTTTCTTAAGTTTCTTGGTTTAATTCGTCCCGAAATGTTTATTGCGATGCCCTTGATTTGCAATAAAAAAAATGAACAGAGATGATCTAATAACAGTACGGTTTTGTAATTAAAATTTAAAAGCGTTAATAAAACAAAATTGGAGTGCTTGTGGATATGAAACAAAGATATTTCCTTATATTCTAAAGGAATTAAAACCGTAATAAGGATAGTCAAATGAAAGTAAAATATTTCAATTTAGTTCCTTTTAGTGTTTAATACAACAATTAATTAGTGTATATGTGAGCAATTTACATAATTCATTTTCACTAAAGTAAGGATTAGTGTTACTTTTTTAAATTAATAAAGTAATTTTTGTTACTTCTATCTATCCGTGAGATAAGAATCCGATGTAAAAATATTTCACCGGTTTTATGTCTCGGTATCTTCAGTGAGTTAAACTTAAAATCCTGTAACAAGTAGAAGTCGGCTGTGTGTGTGTATATGTATACAGTGAGTGCACTCGTAGTTTAGAACATTATTATCTGTGGCATTGCCCATATATACTATATAGTTGGACGTTGGAAGGTAGAGCTGTATATCGCCAGCGGAGACTCCAATAAACCAAATGCTGTCCAAGCCCTTGTCCAGCCTCTTACATTGCGCGTTCGCTATTATCGGACAGATATGACTGCAAAAATACAACCGATGCACACCGGTCTGGCCTCATATGGAAATTAGCTACTATATTGTGTATATCAAAATAAACGATCCCGCTCTAAAATAGATAAATAGATCTTGAGTGGTCATTAATAAATTTATAGGAATTTGCGTTACTTTCAATACAAAAATAATTACTTACTGGTCACATTAGAAGTATTTCCTGCAGTACTGTTGCGAATATTTCGTCCATAAATTATATCGAAAACGTAAGTATTAGACAGTATTTTTATTATACATTCCTGTGCAAAATGTGGGTAATTTAGGGATGCAAAAGAAATACATACGCTACCATTGTTTGATTCCGATGTGAAATTAACGTTCATTAAAAATTAAGCCTGGTTTGAACATATAAAATAACGGAGCATCTTTTACCACAATGAGTTGCAAATATTTAAGGCATTGGTATATCTATAACATCGTAATGGCTAATTTAAAAAAAATGTGAGGTTTGCTAAGTAAATAATACACTTACAAACCATTTCGAAAATATTTCCTTAGTGTAGCAAATTATTAAACATCAAATAACGATGTGTTTTGAATCGTGATCAATGATAGCCATGACAAACTGATCAAAGTGTCGTATTTTCTAAGATATACTACTTTTTTTTTTCGTTAATAGAATCTATTTGAAAACATCAATATTAATGTGGAAAAATAGAATTTCATGTAAGGCAAATAAAATTAATTAATAAGTAATCAACAGTACAAGTAAAATCAGAATAAATTTTTTTTACGTTGACGATATGAAAAATAAATTTCAATATGTAAACGGGACTTTAGAATAGATCGGTAAATACATGGTGATTTTTTATCGAATCAATGCCTTTTTGGAATTTTTTGTCATAGCGTTTAACCGAGAGATTGACTCGAGCGATTTTTTCCTTTTCCCTTGATTCGAGAGTGAATTGGTCAAATAACAAAAATATTAGTGATATTTGTATAAAAGAAATATTATATCTCGGTACTATTGATATAGATGCATACTTCTACCGTACATTTTCATTAGCAAATTTAATATTAGAGGCTACTATACAAATTATTTAAACGACAACTCATTGATACATTTTAGAAAATTAGGAACTCCTGATTGGTTTTAATAGACAGTGTGGATTATTCATAAAAAAAAATATACGTTTACGTATTTATTGATTTTTATGCAGGGTGTATCTAAGATGTAGAGCAGGGGTTCCCAAAGTGCGGCCCGCGGGCCAAATGCGGCCCGCGATATCGATACGATATATTATATTTTTATTAAAAAATAAATAAGTAAATAGTAAAATAATACAATAAAATATTTTAATATTTTTAATAAATTCTTATAGAACTTTAACCATAAGCGTTTGTATTAATAAAATATTTAGTTTATATAAAAAAAATTATTGTAGTATGTCTAGTCTAGTTATTACACATTTGTACAGAACTATAATATAGTAGTCTTAAATAGATACAGAACTGTTAATCATTTCTGGCGCATCTAATGCAACACACAATTTCAAGGAGTCAGTAACGAATTTATCGTTTTTTTCAATGATGTGCGCTGTGCCGCACACTACAACTGTAATTATTAACGAAATGCGTCTTTCGCGCAGTTCTATTTCTATTTGAGACGACAACGCAGTAGTGTTTACATGTGCTCTGCTATTTATATCGATGCTACCTGTTGAAATAATAAAACCTTTATTATTTTTAGTTACAGGTAATAATTTCAATTTTGTTTAAGTTAAGTCATTTAAATATGCATAAAGATATTTTGTATTGTAGAAAATGGAAGATAAAAATAAAAATTCAAAAACGCGCAAAATAACACAAGAGAAACGAAAATTTCAAGAAAAATGGAGTATTTCATATTTTGTAATTGAACAAAAAAATCAAATTACGTGTCTTACATGCCAACAAAATGTGGCTGTTTTAAAAGAATACAATATAAAACGACACTACGATACGCATCAGTAATTGTAATATTACTATAGTGAAAGTCACACTGAGAATGTAGTGTGGAGTCTTAAGCAGGACGCACATTATCGCGGAACGGAATGGAATGGAACGGAATGGAATGGAATGGAAATTTTGAATCACCGCACATTAGCGCGGACTTCCTCGGAAATATTTATTTGTATTTGAGTAATTTACTACTAGACTGGCTTGGTTTAAGTTTTAGTGTTTGTCGTTCTTTTGCGATGGATACTTCAGACGAAGAATTTGTGGCATTGTGTGTAGTTTTAGAAGAAGAAGAAATTGAAAGAGAAAGTATTAAAAAAAAACGCAAATGGGTTCATGAAATTAACTTGAAAAGGCAAGAATATGGCGAATTTCATCATCTATTCCCAGACTTATTGGAAGACGAGCAAAAATTTTTCAAGTATTTCCGGATGTCTAGCGAAAAATTTTACGATTTGTTAAAAATTCTGGACATTCGGAAACAAGATACGACATTTCGAAAAGCTATAAGTGCAGAAGAAAAGTTGGCGTTGACATTAAAGTAAGTACATACTTTTATAAATGTTTATTTTACAAATTTGTATAAATATTATTGTTATCAGTTGTTACTGAATTAGAGTTTGTTGATTCAGTACTATTAACCACATCAGCATTTGAACTTGATTTTTTCATTGCTTCCAGCTCGAATTCATAAAGCAACATTGAAATTCGATGTTTTACTTCAATTTGTAGTTCAGGAGGCAAATATCGTGTCGTTTCTTCAGCTGATTCAAAAAATTTTGTTAAGTGATCCGCTTTTTTACGCTTTTCTTTGTTTTCTAAGTACTGTTGTAACACTTCTGCTGATTTTAATTCAGGTTTTGGGAGGCGTTTTGGTTTGGAGACAGTTGATGTATTTGAAGAACTAGGTGTTAAGAGTATATTATCTGATCGAGGTGATGATATTCTTTCTGGGCGAGGTGACAAAACAGCCGTATCATCAAATGCATCTTGAGTACCGACAGAACTTTCACCACCTACAACTTCAGAGTTTTCATTTTGTTCATTCATTGGATCATCAGTAGGGAAATCTATGTTTGATTTTTGAAACCTTTCCTTCAGATTCGGAAGAAGAAAATTCATTTCATCTTCATATTTCCATTTTTTTGGGATACAATCTGCAGAATCGCCACTTTTACCGCGTTTTTTGGCTTTTGACTTCCTGTAGCAATCTTTCAAATTTTTCCATTTCTTCTTACAATCGTCGACTGAAAAGAGACCAAATTATTAATATTTTTTTCAGGTTTTTGGAACATTGTGATTCATTTGTTAGTTTGGCGTTTAGCTACAGACTAGGGGAATCTACAGTTCGAAGCATCGTTTATGAAGTTTGTGCTGAAATTTGGTCAAAACTCCATCCCATTGTGATGCCATCACCATCAACTGAACAGTGGCAAAATATAGAGAAAGATTTCTGTACAAAATGGAATTACCCAAACTGTATAGGGGCTTTGGATGGGAAGCATGTTGTAACGGAAAAGCCACCAAACAGTGGCTCAACTTATTTTAATTATAAAAAACAATTTAGTGTGGTCCTGATGGCGCTAGTCGATGCTGACTTAAGATTTATTACCGTTGATGTTGGGGCTTTCGGCAAAAATAGCGATGGAGGGATTTTCAAAAATTCGACATTAGGAAGAGCTTTGAATGGTGGTACGTTGAAAATACCTGGACCAAAAAAGTTGCCTGGAAGTGATATTTTGATGCCTCATGTAATTGTAGGGGATGAAGCTTTTCCTCTAAGTACAAATCTAATGCGTCCATATCCTGGAGTTCAACTACGAAACAACAACATTAAAAAAATTTACAACTACCGACATAGCAGAGCTAGACGATGTAGCGTAACGCCTTTGGACTACTTTGTAAAAAGTTCAGAATTTTCTTCAAAACATTAAACGATACTCCTGAACATCTTGACATGATAATTATGGCAGGTACTTGCTTGCACAATTTTTTACGAAATGATAAATGTTCTTGGCAACCTGGTGAGCTAGAGAAATCTGAAGTGCCACAAGGATTACAGAGTCTGAGAAATATGGGAGCAAATTCTACTCGTGATGCAATACATATTCGAGACACATTCGCAGAATATTTCAATTCGCTTGAAGGTCTTGTCCCTTGGCAAGATGAACGAGCTCTGAGAGTCCGAAGACAATTTCAATAATGTTTTTTTATACAACAAAAAATGGTTATATTATAACAATAAATATGGTTAGAATGCTTATAACTTATTTACCCGGCATTTTCATTTCTCGAGAAATTTCATCCCATGCATTTTCTTTCATTTGTTGATTATGATAATTTTTATCACTCATCAAATAAAGATATGGAAACTCACGAATTAAATTGATTAATTGTTCTTCATTCATTTTAAATCAACACACACAGAACTGTTTGACAATATAATGTTAATACAAATAACTTGCTCTTGTCATTTAGTATTTAATTTATTTCATACGAGAAACAACCTGTCTTATTTAAAAATGCTTGTGCGTCGTGCGTATTTTGTAAACATACGATTGAAAACTGGAGGGGGCTGTGGAACAACGGGATAAATTCGCTCAGCAAGCAATCTCAGCGATTCGCTTCCGTTCCGATTCAATCCTCGCAGTTCCGATCTGAGGTAGTGTGCGGACTCTAACTTGATTATATACTTTTTAAAATTTCCGTTCCATTCCGATCCATTTCGTTCCGCGATAATATGCGCCCTGCTTTATGGAGCACACTGTTGCCAGTTGTCGTTATGCTGGGATCGGTTAAACCTCAAGTCCGGTCTCAGGCAAATTTCGCCGCTCTCACAGATTCGCTAAAAACTTGTTGGAAGTTCGATGATGTTTATACCTTCGCCTTTGTTTAAATGTTTTCAATAATTAATAATAATAAACAATAAATTTCAAAATTACAAAAGAATTATTTCAGGCAAAGTTAATATAAGAAAAAATAAACAGAGAATTAATTGTACATTTATAAACAAATAAAATATTTACACTTTTTACACTATTTACACCTGCACGTCGTCGACACAGTCATCATCGAGGTCTGAAATCTCATTCTCAGAACTGTCGCTAAAATTTACACTTATTATGAGTTAATCCACGTTGTCTTGGAGGTTATCAGCAGCCCATTCGCATGGAGCATTTGTCCGCGTTTGAATTTCTTAAATTCCATGTTACCGGTAATAAGTCACAAACAAGACTGAAAATCAGTATTATATTTAGGGTTGTTTGTTTACCTTTCAGGTACATTAAAAACTCATTAAGATATCTTCCCGCATAAGCTTGGTTTGAAATGGCGTAAATGCATTGTAAGCAACTTTCTAATTAATACAATTGTTTAACGATATTTTGATCGTCTTGAAAATTCATATTTGAGAATTTTGAGTGATTTTTTCAACTAAAATTTTCCGATTTCCGGCAGTTTACTCTTACGTATCGTTCGCAAAAAATAAAAACGTTTTTCATTTGTGTCCAACTTTTTGGCGGCACTGTATAATAACTTCAGAGCCAACCCTGTCACAGCCATCGGACAACCGGCAACACAGTGCCTATATCCCGCCATACCGCATTCTCGGTGTGACTCGCACTTTTTTTATAGTAATGAAAGACACATAAAATATGAATCCCTACAAAAGTCTTTTAGTGGTCAGAAATTAGTGTTTAAAAACCTTTTCAAACAAAATGAATACTCCGTTTTAGCTAGCTATGTTATAGCGCAAGAAATTGCCAAACATAGTATACCATTTTAGAAGGAGAATTTTTTAAAAGTTGTATGTTGAAAGTTGTTGACATTGTGTGCCCGGATAAAAAGTCGTTATTCAATGATATTAGTTGCTCGAAAATGACCATTACTCGTAGAATTGAAGATATTGATGGGAATATTTTACATCAGTTACAAGAAATTTCAAAATCGTTTACTGCTTTTTCCATTGCTTTGGACGAAAGTACCGATTTCTGCGATTCGGCACAACTGTTAATATTTATTCGTGGAGTTACTGAAAATTTTATGATGTTTGAAGAGTTATTGTCAATGGAAAGTTTACAAGACCGTACAAGGGGATGTGATATAGTTTCCGCGGTAGAACATGCTTTTGATTCGAACAATATTAATTGGGACAATTTGGTAGGAGTAACTACAGACGGTGCTCCATCTATGATGGGCCACAAACAAGGCTTTATACATTTTTTAAAAAACAAGTTGCAGGACTCTAACAATACCAATAAATTGTATCATTATCACTGTATTATTCATCAGGAAATCTTATAGCTCAGGTGTTGAAAATGAATAATGTCATAAATGATGTTATTAAACAGTTAATTTTATCAAAAAGCATGCTCTCAATCACCGCCAATTTAAAACTCTTTTAGCAGAGTCTGAATCTCCATTTGGAGATGTTATATATTTTTCAGAGGTCAGATGGCTTTCAAGAGGACAAACATTAAAAAGGTTTTTCAATTTAAGAAAAGAAATTACAGTTTTTAACTGAAAAAAATCGTGATGTTGCTTCATTACAAGATATTAAGGGAAGGTGGGGTAATGGCGCGCACATAACTTTGAGTTGAGTTTACGGGGACATCTTAGGGTCATTAACTTTGGTTTTTTAATATGTTGTAGTATACATAGTAGGGAAACTAACTGTCGAAAAAGTGCAGTCCTATTAACAAGCCGTTTTGAAAAAAAAAATTTTTTTTTGATATGATGCGCGGTATTACCCACCACCTTGGGGTAATGACGCGCATGTGAGAAAAATCGCAGAATTCCTATTTTACATAATAAATTGTTGTTTTACTAAGTAATTATGTTATATTAAGGCACTTTGCAGTAAAAAAACATACATGGAGAGCTAGAATTACATATAATGATATAAAAAATAAAAAATATCTCTGGGTTAAGGTTAAAAAATTAATTTCAAAGTAGGTTAAACGCAAATGACACTGATTTTAAAGTGATAACTGTTTTTTAGAGATTTTCACTCGTTCAGGAACACAATTGTCATATGTGTAATTTTTGGCCGATGGCCATCCACTATACTCTGCGTGGCACCAGTTGGAACAGCTTATACAACGGTACCACAATTCGTTGTCCCTACCAAATTCGCCGCAAATCAAGCATATATCATTATGTTTGTCGTCCTCAGCATTTATTTCTTCAACGTCATCATCATCATTGTCATCACAGATCATATCTTCATCAACACTACCATTTGAGTCAGAGTCAGTGTCATGTAACTGAGCCTTTTTGTTTGTCTTTTTGGCAGTGTCTCTACTTTTCTTGAAAGATTTGGGCTGGGAGGCTTTTTCAGATTTTTATTCGGTAGATTTTACGAAGCCTTTTCTCATTTTGTCTTCCAACTCCTTTTTAAATGGAGTAGCAGTTAAAATTTCTGAATGCTGTTTTTCCTCTTACTCGATGTTGCGCTAAGTTGAACTTTTGGAAGTGGTAAAATGTCAGTAATTTTTTTCTTTTTAGTAATTATAACGTCTGGTGCACTTGAAGGTCCAGTTTGCGGTACCATATTTTCATCACTTACTTCCTCAATCCCATCAGTAACTGCTGATTCATCCAGATTAACTGGAGCCGCAATATTTGTCACGTCCATAATATTTACGGGGAGAAAATCCTCTGGAGAAAACTTATCTGGATTCATAGGCCAAATTCTGGCTGTTCGAAAACCTGATACCCCTTTATCCATCGTTCCAACTTTAACATAGGCCCTATTGAAAATTTCAGCTAATTCGTAGTGTGTAATTTTTTGGTAAGGGTGGGTTTTCAAATATAAATCGCACTTCTTGTTAAAAGCATTCTTCAGTGGCCCAAAAAATGCCAAATCTAAAGGTTGTAGCCGGTGAGAAGTGTGCGGAGGTATGGACACCTTTACAATTCTGTTACTTTTACAATATTCATAAATATTTAGAGCAATGTGACTCGTATGGTTATCAAGCAACAGTAAAACTGGATCCTCTATCGTCGACTTTACTTGTGCTTGAAAATGTTTAACCCATTCAAGAAATAGACCTTCATTGATCCAGCCATTCTTGGAGCACGTATATTTTGCACCCACAGGTCCATTTTTTGTTAATTGAATGTTCATTCGCCCCCGTGGAAAAATAAACATCGGGGGAATAAATTGCCCAGCTGCACTGACGCCACACACAACTGTAACGTTCTTTCCCGCTCCCACGAAATAAGGGACCCAATTTGTTTTGTCCCTTGGGGCTAATATACGTCCTGGTTTTGTACGGTGGAAATCCCGTCTCATCAACATTAAAAATGTTAGTTTCAGGAAATTTATATTTTTCAAAACTGTTAAAAGGTTTTAAAAAACGGTCTACTTCGGGCTTGTTGAAAGCATTTACACGATTGATACTGGTTCCTCTGGTTTTCGTAATGATATCTGAGGCTGCAGTTTTAAAATAATGTAGCCCAATCTCTACCAGCCAATTTAGTTGTATCACTAAATTTATGTGGTATTCCATTGATTGCGCAAAATCGTACGCCGCTTTCCGAAGTTCTGTAAATGTTATACCAAAAACATTTTGGCTAAGGTTACAGTACGTCCCGCTAATGCTTCCTCTTGTTCTTTAGTAAAATGGGATTTCTTCCTAGTTTTGGCATTGCAGTGTTTCCTGTTTTAGTCGATCACGAAGAGTAGATTCTGGAATTCCAAAAGCTCTACTTACTTCTCGTTTAGCTCGACCCCCTCGGATAGCTGCAAGTGCGGCTTCCATGTGCTCTGCATTCCACAAACCTTTCTCAGTTTTCCTATTATAATTTCTAGGCATCTAAAATAAAAATATTTTAAGACTCATTTTAAAGCTAATTCTTACTGAAAATGCCTTCAAAATAGGTTTATTTCATTTCGGAATTAATATTTCAACAAAACAGGGTGCGCGATTTTACCCCACGGCTAATGCGCGGCATTCCCCCATACGTGTAACGTAAACATAATCTAATATTTTACGGAGACGAAAACATTTTAAGTTATAAAACCATAAACAAAGTATACCCTATTAAACAATAATTAAAAATATACCTAGTTGATTTAATTATAATAACAGAAACTTTACTTACCGCTTTGTGTTATACAACAAATTTTAACATCAATATAACAAAAAAATCTTTTAACTTAATAAACATATGATGCAGCGGTAATATGTCGACTAAACTTTTAGCACTACTTCACACGTTGTCGTAGAGACGGATAATTATGGTTACATTGACATAGCATCAGTCATATTTACGAACACGTGATGCGCGGCATTACCCACTGCGCGGTATTCCCCCACCTTCCCCTAACTGGTTATGCGACTTGACATTTCTAGTAGACGTAATTGGTGTTATGAACGAATTAAATTTAAAACTACAAGGTAATGGTAAGATTATTTATGATCTTCTTGGATATGTAAATTCCACGGAAAGAAAATTTCATTTGTTACAAGAACAGTTTCAAATTGGTAACTTTTGTCATTTTGACACATGTGGAATATTAGTAAAGGAAAATACCGAGGCATCAGTTATTCTTCAATCGGAAAAGCATTACAAAATCATACAGAGTTTGTGAGAAGATTTTCACAAACGTTTCAATGATTTTAAGAGTCACGCGGACAACTACATTTTATTTTCAGACCTATTTTCTTGCAATCCGCGTGACGTTTCTAAAGACATGCAATTTGAATTGATAGAATTACAGGAAAATATCTATACTAAGAATTCTTAACGGAACAATCCCTTAATTGATTTGTATAAAGGATTATCATGCGTGAATTATCCGAAAATACGAAAACATGCTCAACAAATGTTTTCATTATTTGGGAACACATATATTTGCGAAAAAAGTCGAAATTAAGATCAAAATTGAGTGATAATCATTTACAAGCAGTATTAAGAATACATTCGACAGACATACAAGCAAAGTTTAATGACATCATTAAAATAAAACAACTACACAAGTCGCACAATACAAATGAATAAATTTATTACAAGTTTTTATATTCACGTTATTTTTGTTAGTGTTAATTAATAGCACTAGTTTGTAATCATTGTTGCAATGATTAAAAATTTATATTTAGAATTATAAGTTTAGTTCCAGTTACATTTGTTTTTGTTAATAAATAATAGATTATTAGTTTGTAATACTTGTTGCTGTAGTTATAGTTCTGTATTTACAATAAGAGTGATTTTACTTTCGTGTTTAGTATACTAATAAAAAAAAAATATATTTAAAAAAAAATGGTGGTTATTGTTTTGATTTTATTCCGTTTTTTTTTTGGCCCGCGAAAAATTTCGGTAATATTAAATTACCACGCGAATCTATGTCTTGGGGGTAATCGGCATTTTAAATTCCGCATTCTCATGTGTGGATAAAATTGTCATAGAAAATTTGTTGAACATTGGTATACCTGAATCGTGTTTTATAATTTCGATAAATTTAGTTTTACGTAAAATATATTTTAAATTCGTTTTTTTTTAGTTCGTTAAAAGGAAATCCCGTCATCTTGGGGAATTAAGTTGATTGTTATCATGAGTTTTATGAAATTTAATATACGTATTTTCGCCGTTGAAACTTATTTTCTTATCGTGTTTATGCCATAAGTAGTACGGGGGCACCTTGGCCGCCATCTTGGATTTTGACGTCACAAGCCCGCCCACGTGTGAGACCGGATTTTCCACCCTTATTTTTACACATCCACGTGTGAGACCGGATTTTCCACCCTTATTTTTACACATCCACGTGTGAGACCGGATTTTCCACCCTTATTTTTACACATCCACGTGTGAGACAGGATTTTCCACCCTTATTTTTACACGCTTACGTGTAGGACGTATTTTTTCACCCTTATTTTTGCACATCCACGTGTGAGACCGGATTTTTCACCCTTATTTTTACTCGCTTACGTGTAGGACGTATTTTTTCACCCCTATTTTTTGCACATCCACGTGTGAGACCGGATTTTCCACCCTTATTTTTATATACCCTCGTGTAGGACATATTTTCCAATCCCTATTTTTTACACATCCACGTGTGAGACCGTATCCTTTCTTCTCGAAGACCCGTTTTCAACCCTAATTAAAGCTTTTTGTAGTTGCTAACGTGAAGGATCGTATTACCGTTATTTTTATGATTTCTTAGGGGTTAAACCTTATGGTTGTATTAAGGACCTTTTGACAGCTAGGACTTTTGCTAACGTGAGGAACTGGTCCTGGTCTTGGTGCTGGAGCTAGGGATAAGTCTTAGAGTTTGGCCTTGGTGGTGGAGCTAGGGTTGGAGTCAGGTCTTGGTGGTGGAGCTAGGGTTTAGAACTGTATTTAGGGTTGGACCTGGGGCAGGACTTGGACTTGGTCTTAGAGTTATTTCTAGTAATTATCTTCAACCTTAATTAAGGTCCTTTTGGTTGTAACCCCTGGAGGCTGCACACGCATACAATAATTGCATAATTAATAAGATATTATTATCGCCCTATTATTTAAAAATGGTCATATGTTATTGGATGACCTATACGAGAAACGTTTCTAATAAGGAGGTGAGATAAGCAGATAGGATTAACCATACGTGGGGAAATTTGAATGACAGTAAAATTTAATTATAGAACACTTATTTTTATCATCGTAATTAAAAAATCCTCAGTGAACTATAAAAAATTACTGCCATTCCTAATGAAACAAAAAAAAAATTTTATTAAGTTAATTACATAACAGTTTGTCTTTTCTTAAACGATTATTAAAAAAACATAGTTTTACCTGCATTGAAAATAATATCCATACGTCCGTTAAAAAATGTTGTACGCCTTAATATTTTAAAGAAACTTAATGCTTGTGTTTTATAACTGTAATTAAAAATCTGTAAATAAATAAAAGGATTAACACAACACATACCAGATCTGTAACGTTTTAAGGCACTGAGTGATGGTCACTGCTTTTGTGTTATTTGTCAACTAAACTTTCTAGTTGTGTAAAAACTAGCTATTGATTTTCCATCATTAGAATGTAAAATATACAATCTCATTGTCTTTATTGCACTTGCAGCAACATACATTTACCTTTCTCTTAAAATAAAACTGTTTTTGAAAATATTCGTATACGGACACACAAATTGTTTTTATAAAAACCATATTAAGAATTTGGAATGTTTAAAATATGTAGTAAGAAATCACTGTTCACGTTTACTTTTAACTAATTACCGTGTAATTATATAACTTTTGTTTAATTTAATAGTCTAAAAACCAATATAAAATGGTTAATATATTTTCTAAAAAATATTATTAGAGTTGATACGCCGTTTTATTTCAAGTAATTGTTTTCAATATATATAAGATCTGTAAGTGGACCTGTATTATTTGTTGTAACCTTCTACTTACATAAAATCAACTTATACACGAATTAATAACGACCTCCACTAGTTTATAACACAATCGCTATGTAGCGTATTTTTTTATTTACACTCGTACTTCTATAAACTATTAACGCTCCATTTTAATAGGGTGATCAACTATCTGAAAAAGGTTTACTGTTAAAGTATACGATGAAGATCGTTTAAAGCAAACCTTGTATTATTCTTATATACGAATGACATTTCAAAAAATACTAGTATAATTAACATGAAGGTTTATAAATCTACATCCAGACAAGGAAACAGTTTTAAACACAAAGAATTTATCTGTAAGGCAGACAATGCTATTACATAAGACGTTTTACAAAACGTGGTTATTCCACACTGAGTGGCGTGGTAGAGTGACGTAATCTATTTTATTTTGAAATTTCATAGAGAGCATCACCATCATCGAAAATTTGAGATACTACCATCTCATCGTCTTCACCTTGAACGATTATATTGTAACCTATAAAGCAAGCTAATAACCCTAATAGTTTATCAGACATTATTACATGGACACGAGGTTAGCTCTAAATTAAATGGTTTCAACGCTGCTCTGGGAATGCTGTACACACTTAAAACCTTTAAGTCTGCTCGCCGAAGTTGTACCGTTTTCACTTTCTTCAATTTTTATCTGCACTCTGTTTCGAAGCTGTAATACGTTTTTCTAATACATAAACAGAATCTTCAATACTGTGATACGTGTAGCAGCAAAACACATTAGCTAGTTAGTTTCACCTCTATATTACTTTACATGCAAGCCTGATCTTATCATAAATAAATACATCTGTCAAAAAAAAAGCTGATTAAACATAACTCCACGGCCAGGTATAGCAAGCAACGCTTCCAATTATAGCTCTTAGTCAACACAATAGGGTCTACAACTACATACAATCGACTAGAACTGCTTTAGCACGAGGATCAAACGAAAAAAACACGCACGAACGTACGCACGCTCGCACGTACGCTCTCACGTACGCACGCACGTGCGAACGCTCGTACGTACGCCCGCACGCTCGCACGTACGTATGAACGTACGCACGCTCGCACGTACGCAAGCTCACACGACGACGTTCGCACGCCCGTACGTACGCTCGCACGCACGCACGTATTCACACACACACACACACACACACACACACACACACACACACACACACACACACGCACACACACAGACACGACGAAAACACGCTAAAGCGAAAAACTTGTAAACTTGCAAACATGAATCAAGACGGTGGAGCACCGCTAGAAAAAACAGGTTTATTAACAAAACCGAAGGAAAGCTTAACGTTTTGAAAATATATTATTATTATTATTATAAAACAACAATACATCATTATTATTTAATAACATGCTTTATCGGTTTTCTTCTTGTTCTTGAACCGTGAGTCGTCCTCATCACCATCATCATGATTTTGAGATTTGCCCTTCCCCCCTACCTCATCGCTCTTCTTTCTCTTCTGTGAATCATCATCTTGGATGTGAGATACATCCAGCTCAACCACGTCATCGCTTTCATCATTATCTTGAACGGTTATGTTGTAATAGTTTATTAACAAGTCAGTAAAATCTCTAATGTCCGCTGATGTTGGCTCATAAACAGGAGAATACATTATAGTAATGCTCACTCGATGACAGTTACACTTTAAAGAGCGAAACACACGAGAACGAGAACGCAGCTATTTGGTCTTGTGCAAGCGTACTCGTCAATTGAGATCGGATTTCGGGATGTCTGATTGACCTAACCACTCTAACATAGCCTGGGGCATGTTTATAAATCTAATGCCTTTTATGTCGAGGTATTTTCTCCTAAGCAAAAGCAGTATTTGGTCTTGTGCAGTGTGTCGTCAACGTTCGGTAGAATCGGACATCCCGAAGATGTCCGATTCTACCCGAACATTGACGAGCACACTTGCGCACAAGACCAAAGTCTAGCTGCGTTCTGGCGTCTAAGGAGAAAATACCTCGACCATAAAAGAGGCCTTTAGATTTATAAACATGCCCCAGGGCTATGTTAGAGTGTGGTTAGGTCAATACTCAGACATCCCCGAAGATGTCCGATTCTACCCGAACGTTGACGAGCACACTTGCGCACAAGACCAAAGGCTAGCTGCTTTCTGGCTTTAGGAGAAAATACCTCGACCATAAAAGAGGCATTTAGATTTATAAAACATGCCCCAGGGGCTATGTTAGAGTGTGGTTAGGTCAATACTCAGACATCCCCGAAGATGTCCGATTCTACCCTAACATTGACGAGTACGCTTGCGCACAAGACCCAAAGCTAGCTGCGTTCTCGTTTCTCGTGTGTTTCGCTCTTTAAAGTGTAACTGTCATCGAGTGAGCATTACTATAATGTATTCTCCTGTTTATGAGCCAACATCAGCGGACATTAGAGATTTTACTGACTTGTTAATAAACTATTACAACATAACCGTTCAAGATAATGATGAAAGCGATGACGTGGTTGAGCTGGATGTATCTCACATCCAAGATGATGATTCACAGAAGAGAAAGAAGAGCGATGAGGTAGGGGGGAAGGGCAAATCTCAAAATCATGATGATGGTGATGAGGACGACTCACGGTTCAAGAACAAGAAGAAAACCGATAAAGCATGTTATTAAATAATAATGATGTATTGTTGTTTATAATAATAATAATAATAATATATTTTCAAAACGTTAAGCTTTCCTTCGGTTTTGTTAATAAACCTGTTTTTTTTCCTAGCGGTGCTCCACCGTCTTGATTCATGTTTGCAAGTTTACAAGTTTTTCGCTTTAGCGTGTTTTCGCTCTCTCGTGTGTGTGTGTGTGTGTGTGTGTGTGTGTGTGTGTGTGTGTGTGTGTGTGTGTGTGTGTGTGTGTGTGTGTGTGTGTGTGTGTGTGTGTGTGTGTGCGCATACGTGCGTGCGTGCGAGCGTACGTACGGGCGTGCGAACGCTCGTACGTGTGAGCTTGCGTACGTGCGAGCGTGCGTACGTTCGTGCGTACGTGCGAGCGTGCGGGCGTACGTATGAGCGTTCGCACGTGCGTGCGTACGTGAGAGCTTGCGTACGTGCGAGCGTGCGTACGTTCGTGCGTACGTGTTTTTTCGTTTGATCCTCGTGCTAAAGCAGTGCTAGTCGATTGTATGTAGTTGTAGACCCTATTGTGTTGACTAAGAGCTATAATTGGAAGCGTTGCTTGCTATACCTGGCCGTGGAGTTATGTTTAATCAGCTTTTTTTTTTACAGATGTATTTATTTATGATAAGATCAGGCTTGCATGTAAAGTAATATAGAGGTGAAACTAACTAGCTAATGTGTTTTGCTGCTACACGTATCACAGTATTGAAGATTCTGTTTATGTATTAGAAAAACGTATTACAGCTTCGAAACAGAGTGCAGATAAAATTGAAGAAAGTGAATACGGTACAACTTCGGCGAGCAGACTTAAAGGTTTTAAGTGTGTACAGCATTCCCAGAGCAGCGTTGAAACCATTTAATTTAGAGCTAACCTCGTGTCCATGTAATAATGTCTGATAAACTATTAGGGTTATTAGCTTGCTTTATAGGTTACAATATAATCGTTCAAGGTGAAGACGATGAGATGGTAGTATCTCAAATTTTCGATGATGGTGATGTCTCTATGAAATTTCAAAATAAAATAGATTACGTCACTCTACCACGCCACTCAGTGTGGAATAACCACGTTTTTGTAAAACGTCTTATGTAATAGCATTGTCTGCCCCTTACAGATAAATTCTTTGTGTTTAAAACTGTTTCCTTGTCTGGATGTAGATTTATAAACCTTCATGTTAATTATACTAGTATTTTTTGAAATGTCATTCGTATATAAGAATAATACAAGGTTTGCTTTAAACGATCTTCATCGTATACTTTAACAGTAAACCTTTTTCAGATAGTTGATCACCCTATTAAAATGGAGCGTTAATAGTTTATAGAAGTACGAGTGTAAATAAAAAATACGCTACATAGCGATTGTGTTATAAACTAGTGGAGGTCGTTATTAATTCGTGTATAAGTTGATTTTATGTAAGTAGAAGGTTACAACAAATAATACAGGTCCACTTACACATCTTATATATATTGAAAACAATTACTTGAAATAAAACGGCGTATCAACTCTAATAATATTTTTAGAAAATATATTAACCATTTTATATTGGTTTTAGACTATTAAATTAAACAAAAGTTATATAATTACACGGTAATTAGTTAAAAGTAAACGTGAACAGTGATTTCTTACTACATATTTTAAACATTCCAAATTCTTAATATGGTTTTTATAAAAACAATTTGTGTGTCCGTATACGAATATTTTCAAAAACAGTTTTATTTTAAGAGAAAGGTAAATGTATGTTGCTGCAAGTGCAATAAAGACAATGAGATTGTATATTTTACATTCTAATGATGGAAAATCAATAGCTAGTTTTTACACAACTAGAAAGTTTAGTTGACAAATAACACAAAAGCAGTGACCATCACTCAGTGCCTTAAAACGTTACAGATCTGGTATGTGTTGTGTTAATCCTTTTATTTATTTACAGATTTTTAATTACAGTTATAAAACACAAGCATTAAGTTTCTTTAAAATATTAAGGCGTACAACATTTTTTAACGGACGTATGGATATTATTTTCAATGCAGGTAAAACTATGTTTTTTTAATAATCGTTTAAGAAAAGACAAACTGTTATGTAATTAACTTAATAAAATGTTTTTTTTGTTTCATTAGAATGGCAGTAATTTTTATAGTTCACTGAGGATTTTTAATTACGATGATAAAAATAAGTGTTCTATAATTAAATTTTACTGTCATTCAAATTTCCCCACGTATGGTTAATCCTATCTGCTTATCTCACCTCCTTATTAGAAACGTTTCTCGTATAGGTCATCCAATAACATATGACCATTTTTAAAATAATAGGAGCGATAATAATATCTTATTAATTATCCAATTATTGTATCAGTGAGCAGACTCCAGGGGTTACAACCAAAAGTACCAAAAATAAGGTTGAAGATAATAACAAGAAATAACACTAAGACCAAGTCCAAGTCCTGCCCCAGGTCCAACCCTAAATACAGTTCTAAACCCTAGCTCCACCACCAAGACCTGACTCCAACCCTAGCTCCACCACCAAGGCCAAACTCTAAGACTTATCCCTAGCTCCAGCACCAAGACCAGGACCAGTTCCTCACGTTAGCAAAAGTCCTAGCTGTCAAAAGGTCCTTAATACAACCATAAGGTTTAACCCTAAGAAATCATAAAATAACGGTAATACGATCCTTCACGTTAGCAACTACAAAAGCTTTAATTAGGGTTGAAAACGGGTCTTCGAGAAGAAAGGATACGGTCTCACACGTGGATGTGTAAAAATAGGATTGGAAAATATGTCCTACACGAGGGTATATAAAATAAGGGTGGAAAATCCGGTCTCACACGTGGATGTGCAAAAATAGGGTGAAAAAATACGTCCTACACGTAAGCGAGTAAAAATAAGGGTGAAAAATCCGGTCTCACACGTGGATGTGCAAAAATAAGGGTGAAAAAATACGTCCTACACGTAAGCGTGTAAAAATAAGGGTGGAAAATCCTGTCTCACACGTGGATGTGTAAAAATGAGGGTGGAAAATCCGGTCTCACACGTGGATGTGTAAAAATAAGGGTGGAAAATCCGGTCTCACACGTGGATGTGTAAAAATAAGGGTGGAAAATCCGGTCTCACACGTGGGCGGGCTTGTGACGTCAAAATCCAAGATGGCGGCCAAGGTGCCCCCGTACTACTGCCATAAATCTGGCACCGCGTCAAATAATTCATGGTAAATCACAGTTGACCAGTTTATATTTTGATTAAATTGTTAGTGAGGAAAATTAAGCAAGATTCAGTTGGTATAATACGCTTGTTGTTCAGAACCGGACGCAGCTATCGTAATTCTGGGTATCGTTTTTGTTTTCATCGACATTTATGCGGTTCAAGGTTCGTTGTTTTCTTGGGTCCAACATGCAGTTTTTATGGAACATTTTAATGTAAGTGCGTGAAGGATGACAGATCTTGTGAGGGAAAGGGGGTTTTGTTTTTCAATTATTTAGTTGAGTCGGAATTAAGCTGTTGTGGTGAACAGTTGGAAGTAAGAAATCCAGGGACCGAGCGTGTACACAATATACCTACTACCTACCGGGTTAACGCGGTTATCGAGCGTGGAAAGATTGAATGTTGGATGGTCAGTGCTTATCTACTTTCTTTTGGGGAGTAAAATTTTGCTTTTGTAGATTATACTATCTTATTATTGTTTTGTGTAAATTTGTGTGTATGGAGTGAGTAACGCCGGTTTCCCTTTCTTTTGTGCATCTTAAGGCACTTACAGCTAGTTCAGACAGACAGGTAGCTGCTGTATATAAACTGCTTCAATAAAATTTTGTGTACGTAAAAGTCAAAAAACGTTGTGTAAATAAATCAATAATGTGTAGATAAACTCAGGTGAAGGAAATATTACCTCAACTGGATTTGGTTTGAACTTTTCGCTGTTAAGATTGCGAATTTAAGTTAAACGAAACAATTAGACGAGTTGACGTTATAAAAATGGAAATATGCGCCTCCATGCTGTGAGTTAGGATAAAAAAGATAGTCCAAAAACTGTACCATTCAAGATAATAATTTTTTGTGATTTGTGGATTAAATAAATTTTTAAAACTATGTTTGATTACCAGGATGATTTTTTTATTATTCTTAATAGAGGCTATCAGACGATCGCATCAGTTACTGAAAGCGCATTCATTCTGCTTATGACCTATGAGTTATTGTGTTACTTTATTGTCATTTCTCTTGCATTGTGTGTTGATATTTATATTGTAAAGTTCACGAAATTTGAATTCAAGATGCAGTTAATTAAAATTAAGGTATAACATTAATTTATTATGGGAAATCAGAACCGTGCAATCTTCTTCCCGACGCTCAAATCTAACATTTAAAATTTTCCGTATGAAAGGTTGCACATTACTTCCTTTCGTAAGTGACTTTGTTGGTTTGTGCCTTTAAAACATTTGCACACACTCTGATTATTTTCTTACCATTATTATTTCAATATAGATAGCGTATTACAGAATTTTAAGTGTGTCATTTCAATTTTACATGTAATTTTCACCTTACCTCACTACGTTCTCATTATTTCCGAACCACATAAATTTAAAAGATAAAATATTTTGATTAAGTAAGGTAAGCAAGTTTTTTGTTTTTGAACTTTGCTGTGGAATACTCGTATGTAGGTGGTTAGAACCCTATATTTTCGATAATAAACAAACGGGCGCCCTTTAATTTATGATTCTCCCCTATTGTGACTATTACAAACTATCCTACTTAAAAAATTAATAACACGCCCACCTCTTTTACCACTGAGGTACCAGCAGCTTTAATGGTTACAAATCAGGGAATCTTATACTTACCGCTGAGCCACTGAGTAATCCTCAGTGGCTCAGCGGTAAAGGTGTCAGACCTACAAGCGAAAGTTCAAATCTGAGAGTAGTCAAGTGCTTGGGAAAAAAATAATAATGTATACAGTGTGAAAACTCAGGACTAAGCCTAATGACGGAAGCAGAGTCCACTTCCGAAACTTCGCGCTATAAAAGCAAAAACTGTGAAAATAGGCTGATAAATTCAACTAATTTCATAATTGGGCTAGTTATACTACCAACCGCATTAATGCAAATGATTATTTATATCTGTAGCTAATGAAAGTGTACTATTTAGCTGCAGAAGTATCATTCAGTACCAGAACAATAGTGCTTCGCGACAACAAAAACCATACCAACTATCCTCATCAAAACACTGCCTGTGAATTATTTCAACCCCTTATGTATTCTTTTTTCGTCTGCAATACCTCCAATTATTAACCTTAACCTTGACGTATTTTGCACGTTTTGTAAAGTAGCACTTGTATCACAATTCAAGCCGTTACGATATTCTTCTTCTCAGCTCAGAGATTAGTTTACGTCGTTGCTAATTGATGAAATGATTGTTCTAATTACAGCAAGATTAATTTTTTTTATAGAGTGAACGAGAATTACTTGGTAGCGTGAATTATATTTTGATTTAAATTTTAATTAGTAAAAATTTTAACATCGTAAGGTCGACTAAACCACCAAGGAACAAACTACTTATACGGTAACAATTACTAATCCTTTCTAGCATAATTTTCGTTCAAAATTATTTGAATTCCAGAATCACCTTCAATCAAATAATGCGCATTAATCTTCATTTCGGAAACCTGAAAAATGATCTAAATTACCGAGTACGTCTAAAGGTGCAAAATAAGGAGATATCTGTACCGCACACAAATTAAAGAAAGAGGAATTAATATAGGAAGCCCAAGAATACAAGTTAGAAACCGTACGTACAGAAGAGTAATTAAGAACCCACATGGTATGTTACCTCAGGGTCAGTGAAAGACATCTCGCTCTACCTGACTTACGCTCTAACAAAAAACAACCTGCACTGGAGCTGATGCAAATGCATCCACAGTACTTGTATCATTTTCTACCTCATAATAAAAGGGCCAAAACTGAGTTTATCAGCACGTATTGCACATAACTGGCATTAGTCACATCTGAAACAAACACCAGGGTTTATTAGTAACCACAACAAGTTAACACTCACCGTAGTGAATTTGTTCAAGATAAGCTAACTAAAAATTTTTGTTCTAGATGGGACCACTCTCACAGCCAACACGTCCAGTTAACGCCAGTCAATATTCCTGACATCCAGTCTGACTTCAGTCAAGCATGGATTCAGTAATTGAAGAAATTGCACCAGCCAGCCCAATCTTCCAATTTAGAACCTGATGTAGACAGTCCATCTTATTATAATTTTACAGTTAAACAGTATCTATCCTCATTGATACCGGTACTACTAAAATCTACATAGGTAACAAAGTAAAAACATACAAATCATTCACCAGGTGTATCAAGACACCCTTACTGACAAACTTTTCCATTTGGCTGACAATACCATCGTCGAAACTGATGAATTATTAAGTTTCCAAGCACAACTTGGATAAAAATGCTTGTTCGCTGATATTTGGCCTCGACTTCCTCTGGACGCGATTAGTCTTCATGCGAATTTTAGGAAATATCTAGTACAGAAAATGGTAAATCCACGTAGCCAAGCAACCAGCCAATATAGACGGCACACATTAGCCAGGCAGCAATTCGGCTATTTCAAGCCTGAAATTCGTGACACTAGCCGTTGTCTATCTAGCCTCGACAGCGTACAGTCCCAAACCGCCGAAAAGAACACCAGCTGGTATTCTTTCAGCCTAATCTCCATGGTACGCGTCTCTCTCTTGTTTCAACTATTGCTCTTAGGAAGAAGGCAAGAGTAAGACATCTTATCCATCATCTGTATACGTCCACTACCTGATACTCACTTGCAGCCTGCTTTACTTCCTTCCCTATATGCAAATTCATCCATATAAAATTAAACTCCTAATTAATTTCGGCCCTTTTATACCCCTTTGTTTGCTCATGACTCCACTCTTTACTATGCGCACCTTCATTCATAATTATAAAACGTACGCTTCATTAGTCCTGCTGTTACGACAAATTGTGCGATTACTTTTACATAATTCAATTTCATTATATCCATTTAACATTCAGAGTCACGTGCTTACAGATCGCATGTGTATACAAGCTGAACAACGAAGTTGCGCATCCTTTGCTACAATTTCCTGGAGAATAATTTGCAGTTGCGTTGTTCCCTGCGCTAAAAATCACAGGTTTCTACTTGCTAGAGTACTTCGATGAAAAGTTCAGGTCTTCTTCCGTTTACTTTGATGAATGACCTATCATATATGGTTCCTACCTCTTATATCGTGGTAACAAAACCAAAATATAGGATACCTATTGTCACGCATTTATCACTAATTGTGGTCACTGGAAATCAGATATCTTACATATATAAACAGCCCTCATTCGAAACCAGACCTGGTAACAAACCCAACCGATGTTTAACCCTGTCGTCTCGTCATAATTTCTGAGTGAACTAGCCCAAATCGATCAACTTTATTATTATTTGTTTGTGAAACAGGTTATTTGAGGAATATATAAGTCAAAATGTATATATTTATTTAAACAATACTATACATACATAAAATATAAAAACTTAATTAGTAATTATTGAATGTGCAATGCTTAATTTTTAATTATACACACAAAAAAGAACAAGGAATGTATAATTACATTTTTTTCTAGTAGCTCAGAATGTGGCCAAAAGTTGCTTATACTGGCACCACTGCTGCCGATGGTCATTAAGGTACGGTAAACCAGCGTAGGTGCCACTTAGTGCACTCGTGTACGATTACTGTTTAGTACTACATAGTTTCTGAAGTTCTAAAATTACATTTTTAAGAAAAAAATGGAAAAAACGCATAAATTGCCCGAATTTTTAAAAAATATATTAGAAGAAGTTCATTTTGTCATTTTAAACCTTTGTGTCAAATTTCAATGGCATACTATGATTTTTGATTTTTGGGAGTTTTTTGACTTTTTACCAATTGTTTTTTATCTTGATTTTATGTAAGCTACGTAAAATCCCTTATCTAATGAAAACTCAGCATATCTAATCTATTTGAGCCGAAAACAAAATGTTTTTTGTTATTTTTTCGAAAGTGATATAATTTCATCCATCATCAGAAGTCATGTTTGGTGCAAAGTTCGTTTAACTTTTGTTTTTAACTGAAATATATTATTACGTAACTGCCATTACAGATTCTGATTAGAATGTAAAATGTGTTAAAAATTTTAATTCAACGCTAAGAAAACTCTTGTTTTAACATACCCCACCAAATTTAAATTGAGTTTTCTATGTAACTAGAAAAGCAAAAAATATTTTTTTGCTTCAAAACAAAAATTACACGAACTTTGCACCAAACATGATGGTGGATAAATTTCTATAATTTAAAAAAAAAATCTTGAAAGCCATTTTGTTTTTAACTTAAATAGACTTGGCATGTTGAGTTTTCATTAGATAAAGAATTTTGCGAAGGTTACATCAAATCAAGATGAAAAATAATTGGTAAAATGTCAAAAAACTGCCAAAAATTCAAAATCATACTAGGTCGTTGAAATTCAGTACATAAGTCTAAAACCACAAAATTAACCACTTTTTATAATAATTTTTTCTGAAATTCGGTCAATTTATGCGTTTCTTTCAATTTTTTTCTTAAAAATGTAATTTTTGACAGGTGACGTCGGATGTAAAACCAACTTACTATACTTCATTTTTGGTTTTATTTGAAGCAAAAATGGGTGCGTTAATCAGATCTATGCTAAAGCCGAGGTTAAAAAAAATTCCCATATGGTGCGGACTTAAATGGTCACACTGTATATATATATATATATATATATATATATATATATATATATATATATATATATATATATATATATATATACAAGGTGTCCAGAAACTCCACGGACAAACTTTGCGTAGTGATTCTAGACCCAAAGATAAGAAAAAAAGTTCATGTAAACCCAGGTCCGAAAACGCTTCGTTTAGGACCTACAGGGTGTGAAAAAATTTTATTTGCCTCGGTTTTATGGCTATATTTTGCGAATAAATTTGAATATGGTCCTGACATTTGGAGTACGGGGGTTTTTGTGGTCGAGAAACTTAAATATTTTATTGATTTTGATGCTGCCTGCAGAGGGCGCCATCTACAGTGGTATGCTAAAAGTTAATTGGCCTTAACTTTTTTACCACCCGGTATATTGACGTTCCGGTTGAATTACTTTGTTCCCCTTTCAGTTCTAAGCAAAAAAAGTATACTTGGTCGATGCCTCTCAGATCAACCGTTTTCGAGATATTGGTTGATGAACAGTTCAATTTAATTCCCTATAATCCTTAGCTAATTGGAATTAAAAATCAAAGTAAAGTATGTTTGCATTTTTATTTTAATTTTGAATTTAAGAACGAAAAAAATTAATGTTACAAAAGTGTTCCACATGATGACCATTTGTTTCGATACATAATCTCACTCGTTTTGATAATGAGCGGCGAAGTTAATTGGCCTTAACTTTTTTACCACCCGGTATATTGACGTTCCCTTTTCAGTTCTAAGCAAAAATGGTATACTTGGTCGATGCCTCTCAGATCAACCGTTTTCGAGATATTGGTTGAACAGTTTAATTTATTTAACCAGCTATTGAATCTCTTGCCATTTTAACAGGCTTTGACTGAAACAAAATGACAAGTTGTTGCTTAGATACACAAATGTATTTATGACATGTGTTGTTACTCTTGTTGATACAGCGTCCCAAATTGCAAATTAACATAATAATTTTATAGTAATTTAAAACTTGTTTCATTTCTAAAAATGGTTGCTTTTAGTAATGAAGAATATCTCGATATGATTTAGTCTATGGTGAGACGCAGTGTAATGCCAGAGCAGCACAGATACGCTGAAAAATTTCCTAACAGAATCCACCCGAAACAATCGACATTTGCAGCGGTTTATCAACGACTTCGATAAATTGGATGTGTAGCTCCAAAAAACAACCAAACAGGAAGACCGGCCACCGTAACGGTAGCTAATGAAGATGCAATTTTAATGGCTGTCGAAGATAATCCGGAGACTAGTGTAAGAAGGCTCTCAGTAATGCACCCTAACATATCAAAATCATCTGTCTGGAATATCATCCACAAGGAAAACTTATATCCTTTCCATTGACAAAAAGTTCAGGCTATTTTGGAACGTGACCTTCCTGCACGACTAGAATTGTCTCATTGGTTACGAAACTAAAAAACCCAAAATGCTCGTTTTTATTCCCATATCTTATTCAGTGATGTATCGTTATTTACAAAAAATAGAATTTTCAATATGCATAATGCACACTATTATTCATATGTTGGAGATAACCCACATATTATTCAAGAAACTCACCATCAGCAACGATTCAGCATAAATGTTTGGATAGGTACAGTAAGCAACCATTTACTAGGACCTGTGGAGTTGCCTGCTCGTTTAAACGCTAACGAGTATTTTAAATTTTTGCAAAATACCTTACCTGGTTTATTGGATGAAGTGCCGTTAAATATTCGTCAAAATCTTTGGTATATGCACGATGGTTGTCCCGCCCATTTTGGCGTCAACGTTCGACAATATCTCAACAATACGTTTGGTGGTCAATGGATTGGAAGAGGTGGTCTGGTTGCCTGGCCTCCCAGGTCTCCTGATCTCAATCCTTGTTATTATTGTATTTGGGGATACTTAAAATCCCTAGTATACGCAGCACCAATTGAAACAAGGGAACAACTTTGGAGCAGAATCCAAGATGCCTGCGATACCTTCAGAAATAGTGTGGGAATATGTTCACAGATTCGCCGCTCATTATCAAAACGAGTGAGACTATGTATCGAAACAAATGGTCATCATACCTTTTCTAACATTTATTTTTTTAGTTCTTAAATTCAAAATTAAAATAAAAATGCAAACATACTTTACTTTGATTTTTAATTCCAATTAGCTAAGGATTATAGGGAATTAAATTGAACTGTTCATAAACGAATATCTCGAAAACAGTTGATCTGAGAGGTATCGGCCAAGTATACCTTTTTTGCTTAAAACTGAAAAGGGAACAAACTAATTCAAACATAACGTCAATATACCGGGTGGTAAAAAAGTTAAGGCCAAATAACTTTAAGCATACCACTGTAGATGGCGCCCTCTGCAGACAGCATCAAAGTCAATAAAATATTTAAGTTTCTCGACCACAAAAACCCCCATGCTCCAAATTTCAGGACCATATTCAATTTTGTTCGCAAAATATCGCCATAAAACCGAGGAAAATAAAATTTTTTCACACCCTATCGGTCCTAAACGAAGCGTTTCCAGACCTTGGTTTATATGAACTTTTTTTCTTATTTTTGGGTCTAGAATCACTACACCTGTATATGTATATATATGTATGTATTATATATATATATATATATATATATATATATATATATATATATTATATATATATATATATATATATATATATATATATATATACTAGACTAGACTAAATTAATAATGGGGATGTAGCCAAAAGGTTTAGGTCAGAAAAGAAGACTCTTTTTACTTATTTGAAAGCTTTCGGAATTCTTTATCACTTCGTCTGTCAAAATTCTACAATGGGTATTAAATTATTATAAGTTATATAAAATATAAAAATTGATAACTTACAGTATGTGAGGTTGCTATTTCAAAACTTGCAAACATTGATAATAAAATGGTTTGTTAGAAAATATTGCAAGAACACTAATATTTAATGTGACATAATTTATGATTGACAGTTTGTGCATATACAAGGTGTTATAACCAAATGAAAGTTAAATGGACAGAGGAATACAGTTGTTGGAAGTGGTGTGTCTCAATTGTTTATTTAACTGACATTGGTTATCTAAATGTAATATGTTTGAGTAAATTACGTTCGTTTCTTCTTCTATTGTAAACTGAATGTTTGTATTGTAGTTATTCAAAACAGAAATTCATTTTCGGAATTTTGTGACATCAATAAATGTATTTTTGTTGTACTGTACAATAATTTGGCACAGTATGTCATGGACGATTTATTAGGTTATTGTATACCTTTACTTTCGTTTAATTTTCCCTTTATTAAAAAATATGTTGATGACATACCACAAAATCCCGAAAAGGAAATTATAACTGTTTTTTATAACTACAATACAAACATTCAGTTTACGATAGAAGAAGAAACGAACAACAGTGTTCCCTTCCTTCATACTAAACTTATCAGAACTGAAAATAATACAATAATATTAGATTGATATAACAAACCATCCAGTTCTGGTAGATACATCAATTATTTCTCACATTACACTGAGAAACTAATGCTGAACATAGTATTGATGTTAAAAAACTAAGGAACAATAATCTAAAAAGAAATTAAAAAAAATAAATAAATTTTTTCTACTCCTGACATACGAAGAGACAATATAAATAATCAACATAATATAAATAATGACTCAAACAATCCAAACATTATCAATAAAATATACAGGGTGTTTCAGGAGGAATCAGCCATACTGCATATAAACATGGATCCGGAGATGCTTCGTTAGCGAGTTATACAGGGCGAAAGATTTCGCCTGATGGTAAAATGTAGGCCAATTTATTTGCATTAATGTTTTCAGAATTGAATTTTCTACACACTGTATTAAATATGTTTCTTTGTTTATCGACAATTTAACGGAGTTCTTGAAGTCTAAACGCAAAAAAGTCTGTTTTTCGACCCCAACCCTTTGTACTTTACCCCTGATTTCTAATTAACAACTGAAGTCACAGTTCTGGGACAAGTTTTATTGGATTTCACAAGAGGAGCTGAATTCCAGGTGAAACTTTCACCCTGTAGAATTCGCTAACGACGCATTTCCGGACCCATCTTTGTATGAGCTTTTTTCATTATTTTGATGAGAGGAATAACCTTGTGCAGTATGGCAGATTTCCCGTAAAACACCCTGTATAGATCATTTCCATGCAGCACAGAAGTTACTCCCAAAATTATGAATATTCTTAACCAAGAAGAAAATATCGTAATAACGTCTCACGCTACAGAGAGATTGGTAACCTGTTTTCACAATTAAAAGATAAAGTTGAAACTAAAGATAAAACGAATGTAGTTTACAAAATTGATTGTAATAACTGTCATCTAAAATATACAGGCATGACGTCTAGAAACTTAAAGTATAGGCTAACCTCCCATCGTAGTGATATTAGAGTCAGAAAGGATGCATACGTCCTTTCAAAACGATCAAAAGAGACAGGACACCGTCCTGGCGTTAATAACAATTCTTGAAACTGAAACTAACTAGTTTAAAAGGTCTTTCTTAGAAATGGCTCATATACCTTAAAAACATATTTATAACTAAGTGTCTAACATACAAGATTCACTTGTGAGCTGTGAATAAGGGCAGAGCTAATAATGATGTAGAGGGGATGATTCACAGTAATTGTGATTATGTTTTATATAAAAAAAATTGAATGAAGGTAGAGAATATGAGACAAGAACAAAATTACACCGTGTTAACAAAAGCATCAAAATTTTCAACGTGCAAACTTGCCCATTCACCGTAAACTCGTGATTTTTTAATAGAACATAGTGATTTTTTTTTGCTGTAATATCCAAATTTCATTTATACGATTTGTAAGATTTTATAGTAACACAAACAAACAAGTGGTGTAGAGGTCATATGAAAGCTTCCTGAAAAATGTAATACATAAAAGAAATTTAAGAATGATACAACTATTTCTTTGGTAGCTTTGCTAAATCAATTTTTTTGTTTGTGAATGCTTTTATCAATTTCAAATTAAAGTTTTTCACAACTTTACACTTACATCATAAGTTGAATACATTTTGGTCAAGCTCTTTGAATACGACATTTTTCATTGTTAGTCGTCGACCGTTAGAGAGTGTTTTGATTTGTCATCTGTAAGGCAGTTTAATAATATTTAATTTATTAAGGATCTAGATACTCTTTACTAAAATTAGGTTTCATGGTTGACTTTATACGTTTATCATACTGTTATATTAATAGCAGGCTTATGTGTGCGTTTTCATCTTTCATAAATTTGTTGTAACGTCTTAAGCAATTCTTAAATATATTACCACTTACTGAGAGGACGATAAACTGTAATCGTTATCAAAACTATGTAATTATATCGGAAATATAAAATGCACTATTAAAAAACCCAAAAGCTAAGTATTTTAATTATGTGTAACAATAGTGAAAGTTCAAATTTTCATATTTCAGTCCTTTATGGGAAGTAAACGTCGTTTGATTAGACTAAAAATTAAAAAAACGCAAAGCAGAATTACTGTCATCTCTTACTCTTTTACTACAATGCCGACACCAAAAAATTATCCCAAAGTTTCTCCATGTTAAAAGAAATGTTAATAATAAACAAGCTAATAATGTTTATAGAGCTGAAAATGGTCCTTTACGTAATAAAATACGTAATACTAAGAAGTCACTGGATAAAATCCATAGTAATTATTTATAGTTACATTTAGAAATTTCATCCATTTTACATAGAGAAAATTGGGATAAAATTGATTCATTAACCTTTAAATGCATGTAAATAAATTTTGACATTTCATTTAAACGTTAAAAACCAAAATTATTCAAACAACAAATCAATCTTTTTATAAACCTTTCCGATGATATTTTTTCAAACGATGCCATTGAAGCGCTTTCTAAGGGCGGAAATTTTGCGAAAAAACCAAGAGTAATACCTTTTGAAGATATAATTTCCAATATTGAGAATTCTATTAAATCGTTATCTTCTGATGCTGCGAATGAAGTTAGATATAAAACCGTTAACATATTACGTGAAGAAAAATCTCCAAAGAGCAACTTACCTTATCGTCAACTCCGTGCCTTATTTGATCTTAGACATAATGAAAATATAATAATATTACAATCAGATGAAGGTAATCCAACTGCTATATTAAATATGAACGGCTATAACATTAAAGTAGAACAACTGTTGGAAAACCAGCCTTACCGTAAACTACCAAAAGACCCTACAAAACAGTTTCTTTTTCAAAACTGAAAAACTTATTAAATTATCATTCATTCCTGAAGAAATAAAAAAGAAAATAACTAACTCTGAAGATCTTTCACCAAAACTATGTGGTCTACCAAAAATTCATAAACAAAGCGTTCCGTTAAGGCTTATGATTAGTGCAATTGGTTCTCCTACATACAATCTTGCTAAACGTCTTAGGTAAAACAACCTATTATATTAATAATTCTGTTGACTTCATTGAAAATATACATAATAAAAAATATAAGAGGGTGATGTAATGGTCAGTTTTGACGTTTCACTTTTTACAACTCACTAAAAAAAACAAGTGAACATATTGATCGTATTTTTCTAAATGATATAACAATTCTTTTTCAGCACTGTCTTACGACTTATTTTCAGTAGAATAATAAATTCTATGAACAGCTTGATGGTGTAGCAATGTGTAGCTCTCCTAGTCCTGTTATAGTTAGGTAAAAAGCCTTTAGTTTAGCACAGATATTTAGATGACACACGTGTTATTTGCAGACATGGAGAAGGAGTTCTACATGAATTTTTATAAATGGTATAAGCATCCATTTTACCATAGAGAAGGAAACTAATGGAAGCTAACCATTTTTTGACATACTGATATATGAAACTAATAATGCACTATCTTTTAAGGTTTACCGAAACCGGACACACTAATAGATAAAAAGTGGTGTAATTAAATCTTTAGTGGATCAAGAAAACGAATTTGTAATCTTGAATTTTTGAAATATTAAAAAAAATCACTACAAGCTAATGGATAGTCCCTTAAAGATATTAATAATGTTATCACACCTACTAGACGTAACTATAAGAAAATACTAGTGCTTTATGTTGGTACTGCTTTTCTTCCTTTTATAACTAATGTTACAGGTAGAATTAAAATCCTAATTAATCATGACATTACGATTGTTTTTAAACCTACAGGAAAAATTAAAGGACATTTAAAGTCAAGATGTTTCAAACCCATTATCATCTTCCGGAGTGTATAAGTTATCTTGTCCTTGTGGGAATGTATACATTAGAACCAGAAAACGTAGATTTAATACAAGACGTAAAGAACATATGAGATTTTGTAGATTAGGTCAACCAGAGAAGTTTGCTGTACCTGAGCATGCTCTAAATAATTTAAATCATGACATTCAATTTGGTAATATTGAATTATTGTCAAGACACACTCATTATTATGTTCATTTACAACGTGAAGCTATTAAGATATATAAGCATTTTAATAACTTCAATCGGCAAGATCTCAACGTAAATTCTATACCAATTACATGTTAAATTACCACAGCACTATAATTTAACATATGTAGTTGAAATTAAAATCAAAAATCACGTAATAAACTGTGTTTTCACTGTCATTATTGACAAAAAACTATTTCTTTATTAGATTTGATAAGATCTTTATTTGATATGTCAAGTTTCTATTTGTAAATGCAATTTCAAATACTTAGATAAATTGCCCGACACCCCAGTAAATCCTTGGTTATTATTATTATTACTATTCTTATTATTATTATTATTATTATTATTATTATTATTATTATTACTATTATTATTATCCCTCTCCTTTCTCTTTGCTCGGCCTAAGCCGGTTTCTCTTCAGGTGGATGGGTGCGCACCAAGTCTACCAAGTGAAATCATTATCTGAGAAAAGTTCGAGTGTTCTTAAGTTATGCTTCAAGGTAGAAACAGCACATGTCAGTCCAGTCCAATTCATCGTTCCGTGTCATACGCTGTTGTATTCGTTCTGCCTTGGTGGTTATCGGTTGTCTCGCAAAACGTTTCGGGTACTTTGGTAGGAAAAGGGTAAGTATAGAGGGTAAGGGATAAGGTAAGAACAGGGTAAGTAATCCGAGAACCAAAACCAAGAAACTTAAACCGAAACCCAACCAAACCGAACGCCAGAAAGTCACACCGTGCTACACCAAACAAGAAACTGAACCGAAAACCGAAAATCTAAACAAAGCAATCCAATTCGAACCCAACCAAACCGAACCGAAAGGTGATGTAAAATAATCCCGTGTGATAGCTGCAGGTGTTTTGGAATTTCTCCATACTGACCCTTCCGTAGGTGTAATACGGCGCATTCTCCTGACCCAATTTCCATCACTATATCACGCGTGTATTCTTCAACCAAATTTTAGAGACTGTTGGAAGTCTCTTTTACTAGAAAGTAGAGCTTAAGGTCATCCATGTAGAATAGATGTCTGACTTTATGGTGGTCCGCATTGATATCCACGTAAGGCGACGGATAATGGCAATAGGGAGGTTCAGAAGAGGAGAGGGTTCAACGAATTGCCTTGGAATACTCTTCCCCTAACAGATACAAAATCTGTTCACCCAGTGATTGGTAAATCTAGTTTGCCATAGTTATTATTATTATTACTATTAACACGTTCATTGCCACCACCAGAAGAACAAAATATCGGAGACTCAACTGAACGCCTACATTAATAGTACAGTACTGAACAGAGTAATACACTAGGTGTTCTCGGGGGATAGGATGATTCACTACTGGCCGCCATAGATGCGATCCTGGCGCTGAACGTGTTAATAATAATAATATTAATACTGTTGCACATGAATAAGGCATACTTCGTTACAAACGTTATTTACCTGTTATACATTTTATTCACAGCTTTATACAATGTGTAAAATATAAAAACTTTAACAAAAGGTAAAAAACAACGCAAAAGTGAATAGGCACATACAGGATGTTCCAGTTTTTTGTAGCAGGACTTTAATAGTCGATAGAGCTTTCAAAATTAAGACAAAAAGTTCATATAAACATAGGTTGCCAAACGCTTAGTTTTGTAGATACAGGGTTTCAAAGTTTTAATTTTTTTTCAGTTCTTTTAATTTATCTTCAAAACTATTTAAAATAATAAATCCAAATTTAGTACACATATTACACTTCTTAAACTCAATATTAAGAGTAGTTTAACGTTTTTGTCTTCTGCTTTTTTTTTCGAAAAATGCATAGTTTTTGAGATAAATTAGCTGTAATCCATGAACATCTTCCAAATGGTAAGTAAAGAACGTCTGATGCTCCCGCAAAAAATAGTGTGCCATGAAAAGAACAATAAAAAAAAAGAATCAAATTATGTCAAATCTCACGTTTTATTTTAAATACGACTTGTGCATAAGAAAGAATGTAATTTATTTACATATTTTATTGTGTTAATATTTATTGCAAAAATGATCTTTTAAAATGCCATTTTTGTTTTCTAATCAAGAAATAGCGGATATCCATTTTATTTATGGCTTTGTAAATGGAAGTTCAGCAGCAGCAGCTTTTAGAAGAGCTCCGCATCCTTCAGTATTTGTAAGAGTTCACCAACAAATTATAAGTCAGGGGTTAAATAATGTGCATGGTCGTCAAAATAGTAATCATAGGCAGCAAAGAAATATTTCACGACGAATTTTGTGTGAATTCGACAGAGATCTCACAACTAGCATTAGAAGAATATCCGTAGCTTTAGGTGGAGTCTCAAACACTACTATTCACCGAACATTAAGACGGGATCACCGATATCCTTACCATCTACAACCTGTTCAAGTACTACAACCAGGGGATGCTGAAAATAATAACAATCCAGGTTTCTTTAAATAATGTTTTATGAACCGATGAATCCTGCTTCACTCGCCGTGGTGTGGTAAATTTTCACAGCACGTTTGGGCACATGAAACTCCACATGTAGTTTGCCCGAGACAGTTCCAACAAGAATTTAGTGTGAACGGCTGGATAGGTATTTACAATAATCACCTTTTTGGGCCCTACTTTTTACCACCTCGGATGAATGCTGCGGCTTTCTTGGAATTCTTAGAGAATGAACATGGGAATATGTGGGAACATATTCCCTTAAATTTACGAAGAACGGCTTGGTTCCAGCTTGATGGTTGTCCAGCTCATTATAGCAGAATCGTTAGAAACTGGCTGGACAACCATTATCCAGGAAGATGGATCGGTCGTGCAGGACCAGTTCCCTGGCCGCCAAGGTCTCCAGACCTAAATCCCTTAAATTTTTTGTATGGGGGTATTTAATAGAAAGGTTGTATGCAACTCCTGTGACAACAAGAGATGAACTCATTAGGATTAGGGATGCGTGTAATGAAATAAGACAATTTTTAGTTAATATTCCGTCGGTGTGAATTATGTATTCAACAAAATGGTTCACATTTTGAACAGTTTCTTTAAATTTATTTATTATTGCGATAGCGTTTTTGTTTTGGTTAAGGTTAAGTTTATTTGTTTAATTTATTTATTTTGTTCGTTTCGTTCTTGTTAAAATCTTAAACAAAAATTCTTTCCAGTTTTTCCAATAAATACGTATTTTTTTAATATTTATTTTGTTGTTTTACTTTTATTTTAATTTAATTCAACTGAAAAGTTAGCAAAAAATCAGTGGAGTACTACTTTTTATTAAGAGACAAAAAAAACGTGAGAATTGACATAATTTGATTCTTTTTTTTATTGTTCTTTTCATGGCACACTATTTTTTGCGGGAGCATCAGACGTTCTTTACTTACCATTTGGAAGCTGTTCATGGATTACAGCTAATTTATCTCAAAAACTAAGCATTTTTCGAAAAAAAAGCAGAAGACAAAAAAGTTCCTAAATCAAATGGGCAATCAAAATTTTTTTTAAGAGTTCGGGGGGGATAAATGGTGTACCGCCCCAGAAAATGTACTACCCTGTAGATATTGATAAACGTTAGTTAGACTACTCTTAATATTGAGTTTAAGAAGTGTAATATGTGTACTAAATTTGTATTTATTATCTATATAATAAAAATGAATCGCCAAATGTGTTGCTAAGCGCAAAACTCGAGAACGGCTGGACCAATTCTGCTAATTTTTTTTTTTCTAATAATGGTTGAAGTCTGAGGAAGGTTTTTATGAAGACAAAAATTGGAAAAATCTCCCGGAAAAACGTGATAACCTAATTTGTCACACGGCGCGCGCCCAAGCCCTCATAATTTCTCTCTCACACACCGACAACTTATCTCACCGCGAACGCGAGAGGCGCTATATATGTGTCCTTAAACTTTTAATAATTCTTTAAAGGGAGGGATTGTTATGAAATAAGTACATTTATTTGTTATTATTAAGCCACTGGTATGTGCATGGTGTTGGAATAATTAATTTTTTATTCTTCCATTCGCTAATATCGCTTATATGACTGTTTTAGCGTTAAGCAGAATAAGAGAATAACCAATTATTTCAGTTCATTCTGTCTACATGAAACAAAAGTGACGTAATGGTGTATCCAGTTTCAGTAACCATGTACTACAACGGGAGTTGTAATGTCTAATGAACTGTGAATACACCAAATTGGTAAAATCTTTGTGTGAAGTACAAAGAAATCAACCTAGACTCAAATCAAGTTAGAGAGCAATTTAACTTTAACATTAGGTATTATTAACTTTAGGTTATTGATTAGTAATTTTTGAATCAATCTTAATAGGTAATCTGGTATATAAAATTCAAAGTCCTGACTGACTCACTGACTGATATATCAACGCACAGTCTAAACCGCTGATCCTACAGACATGACAGAGGGTGTGTTTTTTTTAAGTGTAGGTATCCACTAAGAAAGGGTTTTTCGAATTCCACCCCTAAGAGTGTGAAATGACGGGTTGAGTTTTTTTTAACTTTTTTATTCCATGGGTCGATTGACTCGAATAATTATGAGACACGTGTATCACAAAATTTAAATATCCCCCCCCCCCCCCATTCTGATATTGCAGCAACGCGCGACGGGTACGGCTAGTTTTAAATAGTTTTGAAGATAAATTAAAAGAACTGAAACAAAATTAAAACTTTGAAATCCTGTATCTCCAAAACTAAGCGTTTGGCAACCTGTGTTTATATGAACTTTTTTTCTTAATTTTGAAAGCTCTATCGACTATTAAAGTCCTGCTACAAAAAACTGGAACACCCTGTATATGGAAATAAACGAGAGTTTAAAGTCTATTATTTGGAATGGGAAAAAATGTTCAAAGTAAATTAGGAGGGAATCGTAAGCTGTTTTTTTTAGTGTAAGCAAGAGATGTGGTTTTATTAATTGAAAATTTTGATTCCCATCTGAATTAGGCGTAAAACACACATAAAAAATATATTCTTTGTCGACATCTGCACGGTCTGCCTTTTTCGGTCAAGAAAAGTACTTTTACCTCGGCTTTCACTTTTCGTTTGTTTCAGAAATGTCATTCTGAAAGTTTCGCTCATTATTATTTCGATATGCCCTATATACCATAATATTAATTGAATTTCCTGCCTCGGTTCCTGCTCGAGTTCCTGTGCCTTGTCAATATCATTATCTGAGTCATTCTCTGATTCTTCTCTGCTGCTACTGTCGGTGCTGTCATCAAATTCTTCATCTTTTGAAGATGTTTCAGACTCTGCTTCAGATGAAGGAAACTTTCTACTACGCTTCTTTTTGTTTTGGCTGGGAATCTTTCTCTTTCTTATCATATTACGGCTGCATTTTGACGAAATTTCTTTTTTGGCTCGAGGTTTCTCTTGAATGGAATTATTTAGCATAAAACGCCTCAGGCGATTCACACTGACATTATATTTTCTCTCATCAAGTAGTCAACACAGTGATGATTTTTTTATAACAGCTGACGAAATAGTATACATATCTAAAAACAAGCTACTTTCTTGATTATCTAGGTTATTTGTCTCATTTCCTCACTTTACTGGTAGGGCGCTAAGAATGTTATGAGCAATTTCTTCATCACCAGGAGTCACCACGCCTTCAACAACGTTTTTTTTTGTCCGCCGTTTTCATTTTCAGTGATAGAGTTCTTTATTGTAGGTATAGGTATGGTATTCCAACAGTTAAAACTGTTATCAATTTGGATTCCCAAATTGCATATGTTTTTTATTGCGTCTCTCAAACCAGTTAATACTACATTTTCTATACAGGTATCAGAAAAATTATGAAATTTCGAGAGTGATTCAGCAGATATCAATGCAGTTTTTTCTTGAGGGAAAATCACATCTTTAAGATCATTTAAGATATTGTTTACTGCTTTAATCCTATCTATGCGTCGCATAATGTCTTTAATGCTGTAGTTGACTACTGTCGATCTTGGCGCCCGAAAGATTTTCTCGCATGTTTGACTGGAAAATAGCGAAGGAATAAACATGTCTTGTGTTAGAATGGGATTTTCACGAAAATTACAAATAAGGTTAATTAATACATGAGCATTCAGTGCCAAGCAATTATAACAATTTGTTGTTATAAAATTTTCTCCATGTTTATAGTTCGGGTGGTTTTCAAGCCACTTTCGCCAAATTCTTAGGAAAAAACAGAATACCAGGTATTATATATTCGTGTTTTTATATCACAACCACTATCCACATAAGATGCTTGGATAAATGATTATATTCAAGCAAGCCCGGGAACATGTTATCCTCGGGTTTTAAATCTGACATTAACAGTAAATGTTTATCTTTTGAAAAATCTTCAATTAAACGTTTTAGATGATATGGGAATGCAAAAAAATTATCTATAGGTAACAAAATATCATGCTTTAGGAGACTCGTTCGTAGTTTCGTAGCAATATGAACTGTACCTTGGACAAAAGAAACTGCAGTTTCATAATTTCTGTCATATCCAGAATGATACCAGTTCAACTTATATGTTTTGGTCTATGTTACACTAAGAGGAAGCTTAGCACATTGATGCATTGTTTTCAAAAATCCAGAGTCACCATCTGACGAAAAGCCTAGTACAGTTGTGCCTCATAGTTTGACATTTTCTTTAATATTTTTCCATCGCAGATTGACATCATTAGCATTGAACCTGTTGTCGGTTCCAAAAATAGCAAGGCAATAAGCTCGTGCCGTTTTGGACAAAGGTTGTGCCATTATCACATAGGTATAGTTTGGTTTAACACTATTTTCAAAGTAGTAGCAAATTGGTTTTGCCAACGTTGCAAAAAAATGCATCTGTAACTGGTAGTCAGTTTACTAACGGCAAAACAAATCCTGCAAGCTTATTAGTTTTTACATCATACTCTATTTTTCCCTTTACTCGCGTTGCATCCTCGCTAATACAAATAACTTTGGGCAAATTCCTTTCCTCTAAATATTCTTTGAGGCCATCGTAATCGAGTACACCTTCAATTTTTCCATTTCTTATTTTTACATATTTATTTAAGTAGCTTATTGATGGCAGCACTGATTTCATGTTTGCGTATAGGGTTTCATACAACAGTTTACCACCAACGTAAAACAAATACAGTGCAAACTTTTTTATAGTTTCAGTGTAACTGTTTCGTTTGTTTAAATGCCCTGAATTATAAACAGAAATGTCCAATAACATTTTTAGAAGATAACTTCAACATGTACCTCATTTTCATGGCGGATCGCATCTTTTTTGACATTGGATACATCATTATTTTATAAATTACTCGGTATATTACGAGGTACATTATTTATTTTTGGATGAACTATAACTGTATTACTCAAAATATTGATTTGTGGCTTAATTAAGGAAGTGGCTGTAGAGTGTTCTACTCGGTCTCCTAATTCGTCTTTACGAAATAGTTTTTTTCTATATTTAGTAACACTCTCCGAGAACTACCCTCATGTTCGTCCGAGTGCTCCTCTGACATATAGGAGTCACTTTTTGATGCCTTACGAGTGCAACATTCAAATCGTTGAGCATCCTTGGTTAATACATTCTTATCTGCATTTTTGCCAAACTTATCAAAAAAAGAATTAAGGTGTAATTTTAAATGTTTATGAATATTGCCAAAAACCCATATTTTAGAACAATTAACTTTTTTGAAATTTTTTGAATCTTAGTTGTAGAATTGCAGAAACATTTCATGACACAGTAAAGTTCATCTCTTGCGCCATACATATATTCAAACTTGATAAGCAAAAACTTTTCCGTCAAGTAATTCCACTGACCTTCGTCCTTACACTTACTTTTCAAACACTGTCTAACTGTGTGGGAAACATGTGCATTTTCGGCAGTTACATTCTTGCTCGTATTCTTGGTTATGTTGAATCTCGTATAGACTCCACTTACACCCAGTTGGATAAGTTCTGAAACAAATTACGTATCTGTAAATACTGAAAACATTAATTAAAAGAAAATATTTACCAAACTCTACCGATGTTACCGCTGTTGTAGGGTTCGGTACTACCACATTTGAACACGAGCACGGTCGGCGCTTTCTGTCATATCGAGACTTGCTTTCGCCAGCTGTCCTTTTATCTTTATAGTATTTTGCAATTCCTGTGTCCAGGTAAAAACTTAAAAGTAGGTATGTGGTTTTTTTATGAAAAATGCCATAATAAATTTCAAACTCATTTTCTGAAATTAAATCTGGCGCAGTCTCGTTTATAAAATTTTCCATTTCTTTAAGGTCCTCTTCAGGTATGCCTTCCATAAGTTTTGAAAGTCGTTAATTTTTAAGACATTTTTTAACGATATCGGCAGAACCACACCTAAACATTATTTGACTTCAACAAAGCAGTCTATTTCCTGAATATCAACATTGGTCATCTAAAAAATAAAAGGTATAGGATAATTTTATATGGTAGTCCACGTGATGTCCATTTCATCAACTATTTTATTAACCACAGTTTTTTTGCCGCCTTATTACTTTTTAAGAGTATACGTGTTATGATTTTCACTTTAATCTATGATTTTAATATGCAGTACATTCCAGGGATCTTTGGGATGGCGTAATTCGCTTTCAAGGTCTGAAGCAAGATTAAGAATTGCTAGTCAAATCACCGTCTAGATTAATTCACAAAAGTAAACAAAACCTGTACATAACCTAACTAATTTGTAAGTATTATTTTATACGGAGCTAAAGACGAACGTAGAGAGTCCGGCAAATACAGATGAGCCACAAAAAGTCACTTTGCTCCGCATAAAATATACTATTTTTACGCTTAAATGTGAAATAAGGAAAAACAATTGGGTTATGAAAATGAGGGATAGTTAGATTTACTTAGCGTGCTCTGGCAAGCAACAGTAGACGTTGCTAGGTTTCGTTGAAAACAATGCATTAAACAAGTTGAAAATTGTGAAGATTCTTCATGTCATTGTAAGTATTTTATTAAACTTTTTGTTCCTATTTGCGTAAATTAAAATATTACATTGTTAGGAGTATCATGGATTTGGAGAACTACACGCCTTCAGAAATTACTGAAGCGGCTAATACAGCAATACGTGATCTATCCACCTACAAGATCGAGCAAAATCTATGAACGCGCTTTTCAGCAATTTATAAAATGGTGTTATGAAATGGTATATTAAGTATGGAGAACGGTAAGGGTGGTTTACCGATCGAAGACAATTGTTTGGAGGAGGAGCGAAGCGACGACTCCTATTATTGTCTGAGGTCGGTACCCGTTAACGTTCGACATGCTTATAACGTTTTTTTGCACGATCGAGATCAATAATAATAATTAATTAATGAAATAACAGGAATACTACTTTTTCATTTAAATTCTCGATTTATCATTTTTCGAGTAGCACATGCATGGTTGCTAGGGTGATTATTATGACGCAACGTTTAGTAAATAAATAGCTCTGCTGTCATTTTAAATATTGATTTGTTACATTGTTTGCATTTTGATTGAGAGCATTAGATATTATTGAGCTATGACTGAGAGTGGTGAAAGTGAAATGGATGAAATAGAACAAGCATGGCAAGAAGGATGTTCGTCCATAATACCAGAAAAATCCAAATATCGGTATGAAAACAAATACAGAATTTTCAAGAAATGGTGTCCAGATAAACGTGTGGGCATTAATGAGAAAAGTTTATTAGTATATTTTGTTCAAAGAAATGCACAAATAAAAGTCCCTAGCAGTTTATGGGCTGAATATTCCATTATAAAGTCAACAACGTTTCTGCATGATGGTATAGATATATCCAAATTTTCCACTTTAATCGCCTATTTTAAACGAAAAAATGTTGGTTATAGGCTTAAGAAGGCTAGCATTTTTACACGCAAGGATATGTTAAAATTTCTGACTGAAGCACAAGATGAGGAATTTCTAATTTACAAGGTACATTTACATTGATTAGATTACCCATGAAATGTGCATAATTATAGGCATGATTTTTAAGTAACAATGATATTAGGAATATCCGGTACCTGCAGAAGGAAAGAGTTATAGAATATTACTATAAATGACATCCAAGACCAAGAAAGGTTACTCATTGTGAAATTACCCTATACAAAAAAAAATGTCCAGCCCACCTTTACTGTACTTAACAGACCCAACGACAAAATACCATATTTAGAAAATTTGAGTAAATATATCAAACTTCGGCCACCACAACTAAAAACAAACCGCTTTGTACTGGTCGAGTAGTGGGAAAAGGAACAATCGGAGGCTGGCCATTTAAAATTGCTAAATTTTTAAATGTAGCCAATCCGGAGAACTATACCGTTCATTCATTTAGGAGGACTTCACCGACCCTTTTGGCTAATAGTGGTGTTGATGTTCTTGGATTAAAGCGCCATGGTGGTTGGCGTTCCTCGACAGTAGCAGAGAGTTATGTAGAGGATTCTCCTCAAAACAAGATAGAATTTGCTGAAAAGATTTTGCACAACAATGTTGTAACAATACAAGATTTAAACTCTGGACCAGTCTCAATTAGTAACGCAAAGGCCGCACAAACACAAATAAGTGAATTTTGTCTAAATAATTTAACAAGCTGTACTATTAATTTTAATATTAATAAATAATTTGTAGATTATCCGTGGATATTACTATTATTATTATTAAATAACATATATACCTGGTACCTCACACAAAATACGAAGGACAGGCAGCAAATACAAGATATGCACTGCTTTCAAATTCACCAGAACGCTCAGGGGAATACTAATCAAAACCAAACCACACAATGAAGATCAGAATTCCAAGAATTGTGTATTAAACCCATCATGCAACTGCGACAGATCATACGAAGGAGAGAGCAGTAGACCACTCAAAGTGAAAACACAGGAACATAAGAACAACGCAAGGGCGAAACAGCAAAATCAAGAATCGCCGAACTTGTCTGGAACGAAGACCATCAAATCCAATGGGATAACACACAAATAGTGCCAAAGGACGAGAATGCAACTCGCCGGAAACTCAAAGAAGCTACATACATCGCACTAGCAGAAAATCCAATAAGTTAGGCTAATGTAGAAATGAAACCCATACGGATTCCAATAATGCGCAAAGAGCTTAAGCGCAAGATACCTGCGGAATAAGTTACGGCGCAAGATGCGCAATACACTATTGCGTAACCATGAAAAAGTTAAAAAAAAATATATATATATATATATATATATATATATATATATATATATATATATATATATATATATACACGGTGCCCGTTTTTCGAGGCTCACAATGGGTATCTCGGTTATTTGGAAAGATACGAAGCCGGTTAAATTGGGGCAAAGTTGCGCATTTGGGACCTCAATAAGACGTCGTTTAGAAAATTCAGGTATTTATATAGGCTACTGAGATTTTTGAAAAAAACCGAAATTTTCAGTTTTCATTTTTCCTTTTTACAATGAAAACCACGAATGGGAGACGTTTTAAACTAAAACATTATTAGGGCACTTTTTTACGACGAATCTAAATATGCTATTAATAAATTCAAGGTACTCTAGACTTCAAAGTTACAAAAGTCAACTTTGTTATTTCTTATGACAGCCATATTGCATTTTTACATTTTTGAATAGAGCAATTTTTTCTGATTACAATGATATACCACACTTTATGATTTATTTTACTATTTTCCTTAAAATGACGTTTTTTTGTGTTTTTTATAAGAGTGCTGTGCTTTTATAAAAGTGTACTGTTGTCATTAGCAACTAACAATTTGACATATCAGTATAAGTTTGATTGCTTTCGGAGTTTAATAATTTTAATAATTTCCTCAAAATAACGTTTTTTATGTTTTTTTATAAGAGTGCTGTGCTTTTATAAAAGTGACGTGCTGTTGTCATTAGCAACTAACAATTAGACATATCATACCATTCGTGGTTTTCATTGTAAAAAGGAAAAATGAAAACTAAAAAATTCGGTTTTTTTCAAAAATCTCAGTAGCCTATAAAAATACCTGAATTTTCTAAACAACATCTTATTGAGGTCGAAAATGCGCAACTTTGCCCCAATTTAACCGGGTTCGTATCTCTTCAAATAACCGAGATACCCATGGTGAGCCTCGAAAAACGGGCACTGTATATATATATATATATATATATATATATATATATATATATATATATATATATATATATATATATATATATATTCTAAAAATATGTATTGATTACTCAGTCGCTCAGCGGTGAAAGGTGTCAGACTTATAAGTAAAAGATACCAAGTTCGAATTTGAGTAGTCAAGTGCTTGGGAAAAAATCACAACATATGAATTCGACTCAAGTGTGAAAACTGTCCTTCTCAGGACTAAGCCTGATAACGGAAGCAGAGTCCGCTTCCGAAACGTGGCGCTCGAAAAAACCGTGGAAATAGGCCGATCAACTCAACTAATATGAAACGACAGTTAAAAAACACTTATAATACAGAATAAAAAAAGAGTTAAACCAATTTTTATTTGTGATTTTATATCATATATATATATATATATATATATATATATATATATATATATATATATATATATATATATTTCGGATTATATACCATACAACAAATGTTACAATGATATACATGTATGCTACACTACATATAAAAACCGTTTATCCGTTACCGTCATTAACTCCCGAATGACACGACCTGCTTAGCATTCGGGAGGTGATGGGTTCGATTCCCGTTACCGTCTACCTTGTATGAGGTTTTTGAGGGGGTTTTCCTCATACACATGTAGCGGCATGGTCACTGTGTATATGCACACCATGTGCGGCTACTTAGGCGAATGCTGGGGTAGTATTTTTCCCCTCAGAACCCTAACTCCGTTCCTACCGATCGTATCCTGACCACACCCATCCTTAATCCCACCATCCATATATACGTGTATGTATGTATGCTGGGAATCCATGATTGTGGCTGAAGGAGCTTGTAAGCTCGAGCAGCCCGTCCTCCCCCTTGGGGAGGGAATGGAATACGTGGCCTTTTCCTTTTTTTTACCTTCAGCCAAACCTCACAATTGTATGCGTCTTCCCCATTCAAGTTTCTGTTCCTCCTTGATCTCCTAATCCCTTCATTCCGTGACTTTCGTGGTCTCCCCTCTTTGCTTTTCCTGCCGGATTCCATTTGAATATTCGTCTTGTCCATCGTAGCTCTGATTCGTTAGGGATGACCAAACCATTTAAGACCGTTTCTTTCTATTCTTTCTATTACTGAATATTTTGCTTCGTCTTATATCTTTAACCAACAGTTATGTTAATAGCAGTGTTATGTTTGCGTTTTCATATTTCATAAATCATCTCAAGCAGTTCTTAATGATATTACCTCTTACTGAGGACGATAACTGTAACCGTTATCAAAACGTATAGATTTATATAAAATATAAATATAAAAATGCACCATTTAATAAACCCAAAAGTTAAGTACTTTAATTATATAACAAGCTATTTCATTTGAAAATATCTAGTGTGGAACACTGTACGACGTTCGAACCTACAAAATGGAAATTAAAAGAAATGAAAGAATTTTAGTAACATTTTTTTAAGGATAATTTTAATGTCTGACAGACATGTTAATAGGCATCTAGATGCTAACTTAAAAAAAATTAAAAGAAATGAAATAATTTTAATTATAATTTTTTTAGGGTAACTATGCAACCTCTCTTTATAATGAAAACAAGCACGATTGTAAAAACAAAAAAAATAAACTATGTCAGAGTGACGTTTAAAACTTCATGTCAGATGAAACGTTGAATGAAATTTTTACTCAATGATAGAGATTAATATATACATGTTAACTTAAAAAAAATTCCAAAGCCGCCCGCTTCTATAAGATATCAATAACACAGCTGCGTTATATTAAGAAACTAAAAAATTAAATTTTTCTTTAAAAAATATGTCTAGACTTTTTCTAAAATTAGTCGTTATTCAAATATTGAAATAATTTGAACTAACACTTACAATCTACCTTAGGAATTTTTTTGCCGCTAAAGTACGCGTCGTATCAAAAAATTGCATAGAATATAATTAATCGATGTTTTTAGGTCTATATCTAGGTATTTTTGTACCTTTGAAACTTTTCTTTTTCTTGTACTCCTTTTCGATGCGGATACATATACTATCATAAACCAGTACGGAAAACTTTAGTCTCTATTCGACTCGCTAGGTTTGGCTTCTATTAATCATAATTACTTAAAGCAATTGTAAATGATTTTAGGAAAGTGTTAATAATTAATTATTGTTCTTGAACGTTTAGTACTTGTTATGATTTATTTTGCGCCTTTAGTGTGAGATCTTAGTTTGTTCTGTAGTTTCTATTACAGTTTATTATTAGTGAATGAGAATTTTCTATGTATTAAGTGATTGTAGCATTATCATAGCAGTGTGAATTAATTAAATCAACTACAATAATATGTCACAAAAATATTTGTTGCTTCCACTTTTTTAAACCCCAATATTTAATACACTTTGTTTGCATTGACTACATTAAGGTATTAAATTCAAATTTAAATTTTATTGCTAAAGTGTGATTTTGCCGGAACAAGCAATATTAAAAGTACAAATTAACTCAATTACTTGTAGTTACGTAGAATTAATAACCACTCACTCTTATAACAAGAATATTTAATTTATTATTACATAAAAGATTTTCAACGAACTGATAATCATAAATTTAATGTGAAAAACATATTTTAATCGAGCAAAATAAGTTACCATATAATCATTATTGATTGACCATTAAATGTATAAATGAGAAATTGTATTAACCACACGCCCACATACAACTTCTGTCGCGTTTGATGCATAAATTCACTTAATTCTGGTCGCAAATATACTAATAAATCTTGAAAACTAGAAAAATTACTAGACATGTGGCACCTATTGAATTTAGTAAGATTAATATCTCGTAAATTTATTTGCATCCTATTGTTTTCTGTTATTACACACTCCAAATAAATCTAAGTTTAAATCAGCTTAAAAATGTTTCTTAATTCGTTAAGACAATTAAAAAATTATTATTGGATATTTAATCTTTATCTCACTTGTGGATGAATAATTATTTTAATGTGGGCAAATTTACACATCTAATACCGTGACAGATCATTTTTCCCAAATGATCTTAAGTGAAAGTATATGAATCCGATATTTACAGGTTGATGTTTAAAGCTCGAAAAGATCATTTATTGTCATTTTAATTAGTAAAGTAATCTACGTTCGATTAATGAATTCTCATGTCTTCTATGAATTATAGTGAACTTGCACTACATAATCCTTCGTTTGTGGTAACATACGCTTGAAGTTGAATTATAAACAAAAAATAGGTAATTCAAAGTTATATTTTTTTAATATTCTCATTTTTATAAAACAAAAGGTGTACATTTTGTATGTACTTGCGATATTTACAAACCCGCCTGTTACGGGCGTGACACTCTAGAACATCATTCCTAAAGTGCATGCTGCCAACATAGCTCAGTGCTAGGGCGCGGTTCTTACTCATCAACCCAAAAAGGCACAAGACACAACTCAAGAAATTTAAAATCAGTAAGAATATATCGCTCAGGCCGTAATGATCCTGCAAAACGCACAAACACGAACACACAAACACACAAACACACAAACACACAAACACACAAACACACAAACACACAAAACACAAACACACAAACACACAAACACACAAACACACAAACACACAAACACACAAACACACAAACACACAAACACACAAACACACAAACACACAAAACACACAAACTACACAAACACACAAACACACAGACACAAAACACACAAACAGACAAAACATACACACACAAAACACAAAACAACACAAGCACACAACACACAAACACACAAACACACAAACACACAAACACACAAAACACACAAAACACACAAACACACAAACACACAAACACACAAACACACAAACACACAAAACACACAAACACACAAAACACAACAAACATCACAACACACAAAAACAATCAACAAACAACAAACACACAAACACACAAACACACAAACACAAAACAAGAAACCCATCATAAACACAACAAACAATACACAAACACACAAACACACACAAACACACAAACACACAAACACACAAACACACAAACACACAAAACACACAAACAACACAAACACACAAACACAACAACACACAAACACACAAACACACAGAACACACGAACACACAACACACACAACACACAAACACACAAACACACAACACACACAAACACACAAACACACAAACACACAACAAACACACAAACACACAAAACACACAACACAAACACAAACACAAACACAACACAACACACAAACACACAAACACACAAACACACAATCACACAAACACACAAACACAAACACAAAACACACAAACACACAAACACACAAACACACAAACACACAACACACGAAACACACGAACACACGAACACACGAACACACGAACACACGAACACACGAACACACGAACACACGAACACACGAACACCCGAACACGCGAGCACGCAAACACGCAAACACGCAAACACGCAAACACGCAAACACGCAAACACGCAAACACGCAAACACGCAACACAAACACAAACAAACACAAACACACAAAACAACACAAACACACAAACACACAAACACAAACACAAACACAAAACAAACACACAACACACAAACACACAAACACACAAACACACAAACACCAAACACACAAACACACAAACACACAAACACAAAAACACAAACAAACACAAACACAAACAGTTTTTACTAAAACATAATACAACACATTAAAAATGAATAATAAATAAATAAACAAAACACAAACACAAACACACAAACAAACAAAAACAAACAAAACACAAACACAAAACAAACACAAAACACAAACACACAAACACACAAACACACAACACACAAAACAAAACACAAAACACAAACACACAAACACACACAACACACAAACACAAACACACACAACACGAAAACAAACACAAACACAAACACGCAAACACGCAAACACCAAACACGCAAACACCAAACACCAAACACAAACACAAACACCAAACACAAACACAAAACCAAACACAAACACAAAAACACAAAACACAAACACAAAACACAAAAACACAAACACACAAAACACAAACACAAACACACAAAACACAAACACACAAACAACAAACACAAACACAAACACAAACACAAACACAAACACAAAACAAACACAAAACATAAACACAGTTTCTTTAACAAATAAACAATATAAATACCAACACATATTAACAATAAATAAATAAAATAAATAAAACCAAACACACAAACACAAAACACACAAACACAAAAACAAAACAAAACACACAAACACAAAACACAAAACACAAACACCAAACACAAAACACCAAACACAAACACAAAACACAAAACAAAAACAAACACACACAAACACACAAACACACAAACACACAAACACACAAACACAAACACACAAACACACAAACACACAAACACACAAACACACAAACACACAAACACACAAACACACAAACACACAAACACACAAACACCAAACACACAAACACCAAACACAACACACAAACACACAAACACACAACACACAAACACACAAACACAAAACACACAAACACACAAACCACAACCAAACAACACAATAAATACCACAACACAATCAACAAAACAACACAAAACACACAAAAACACAAACACACAAACACACAAACACACAAACACAAACACAAACACACAAATCACAACAAACACACAACACAAACACACAAACACAACAACAACACACAAACACACAAACACACAAACACACAAACACACAAACACACGAACACACGAACACACGAACACACGAACACACGAACACACGAACACACGAACACACGAACACACGAACACCCGAACACGCGAGACACGCAAACACGCAAACACGCAAACACGCAAACACGCAAACACGCAAACACGCAAACACGACAAACACGCAAACACGCAAAACACACAAACACACAAACACACAAACACACAAACACACAAACACACAAACACACAAACACACAAACACACAAACACACAAACACACAAACACACAAACACACAAACACACAAACACACAAACACACAAACACACAAACACACAAACACACAAACACACAAACACACAAAGACACAAACACACAAACACACAAACCACAAACACACAAACACACAAACACACAAACACACAAACACACAAACACACAAACACGCAAACACGCAAACACGCAAACACACAAACACACAAACACACAACACACGAACACACGAACACACGAACACACGAACACACGAACACCCGAACACGCGAACACGCGAACACGCCAACACGCCAACACGCAAACACGCAAACACGCAAACACGCAAATACGCAAACACAAACACGCAAACACGCAAACACCAAACACACAAACACACAAACACACAAACACACAAACACACAAACACACAAACACACAAACACACAAACACACAAACACACAAACACACAAACACACAAACACACAAACACACAAACACACAAACACACAAACACACAAACACACAAACAACACAAACACACAAACACACAAACACACAACACACAAACACGCAAACACACAATCACACAAACACAAACACGCAAACACGCAAACACGCAAACACGCAAACACGCAAACACACAAACACACAAACAAACAAACAGACAAACACTAAACACACAAACACACAAACACACAAACACACAAACACACAAACACACAAACACACAAACACACAAACACACAAACACATAAACACACAAACACACAAACACACAAACACTCAAACACACAAACACACAAACACACAAACACACAAACACGCAAACACACAATCACACAAACACAAACACGCAAACACGCAAACACACAAACACACAAACACACAAACACATAAACACACAAACGCATAAACACACAAGCACATAAACCAGGTTTTTGCTGTGTTTTTTCTAGACCTTGAAGCAAATGCTTTACCATATATGTTAAATTACCACAGCACTATAATTTAACATAAGTAGTTGAAATTAAATTAAAATTAAAAATTACAAAAAACGTTCTGCATTATGCTTTTCATTGTTAATAACACTTCCACTTATTGGTAAAGATATCTCTTTGTTAGATTTAACTGGATTATTTTATTTGATGTGATGTTTGGATTTGTGAATGCTTCCATCATTTTCAAATTGAAGTTTTTCACAACTTTACACTTAGATCATAGCTCGATTAAATTTTGTTAAATGTGTTTTTTGGCTGACAAATTTCATTGTTAGCTTTCTCCGTAGAGTGTTCTGATTTGTCATCTTTAAGGCAGTTTAACAATATTTAATTTTCAATGACCTAGTTATTCTTTACCAAAATTTAATTTTATAGTTTGCTTTATACGTTTCTCAAACTGTTGTATTAATAGCAGGCTGATGTTTATGTTTTAATTTTTCAACTTTGACAAAATTGTTTACAGCATCTTTAACAATTTTTAACAAATATTACTACTGACGAAGATAACTGTAAGTGTTATCGAAACGTTTAGATTGTATAATTTCAAATATACCATTAAAAACGCCAAAAAAGATAAGTATTTTACTGTGGAGATGAAGTTCATAGCACATGCAACTTTGTAGTACGCATAACTTGAAAATAAAAAAAATGTTACCTACGACAGTATAACTTTGATCTAACGATTTGTTAATATAAATTTGAATAGTGAAGTTGGGTATTTTCTTTTGGATTGTATGTTGGACCAAAGGTTATGTTATATTATGGTAAGACAAAATGTGTTTGGTACATTTAATGTAAGGGAAACATGAATAACGTGAAAATAGCCGTATTATTCAATTTTGCTAGTGTAACATAACAACAGACAGATGAGAGTTATGTGATTGCGACGTCATATTTTTTTGTAAAATTAACTTATATAAACTTTATTCAAATTCATATTATTTCTAGCACACATGAATGGCAAAAAGCGCCACCTAATACGAAATCATGTGCAAATGTACAATGCGTCGATCCACCCCCCCCCCCTCTCGTAATTTGCTGAATAAAACCATAATTATTCCAAATTTTCGACAACGCTCTTCATTTAATCTCCGAATCGTTTCCTGACCTGATTTCATAACTTTCTGTTGACTCCAGGTGCTTTCAAAGCATCTCTTTGTTATCAAATGACATTGATACCAAGGAAAATTTTGTTACACCCATTCAATAATGCGTTAGTGCTTTTTAACAACAATATTAAACACTTAAAATGTTGATCAATGTCCTAAATAAAAATTTGTTTTTGGCTATAGAAACAATACGTTTGGTCATTTCCCCAACGAAATTAGCGTACCAAGAAAGTTATTTGATACTTTTCGCCCTAAATAATGACCAACGTCCTAAAACCATAAAAATTTGCTTTTGCCCATCAAGGGTGTTTAGACGTTTTTCCAACAAAATTGTCATATAAATAAATTATTTGGTCACCTTTGGCGAATAACCTTTAAACCATAAAGTTGCGTGTTTGTTCATCGAAAAAATAGATTTGTACGTTTCTCCAACGAAATTGGTAAATAAATCAAGTTTTTAGGCATATTTGGTCCCAAGTGACGAAAACAGACTAAAGACATACAATTCCTTCTCGTCCATTGAAGAAACGCACACGTAATGAAATTGGTGTATAAATAAAGTTTTTGGAAATATTTGGCCCCTAATGTTAACCAACACAGTAAAACCATAAGATTAATTCTTTCCCATCCAGGCAAAGTGTTTGACCGATTCCCCAACATAATTTTAGTATAAATAGATTTGGATATTTATAACCCCAAATAATGGCCAGAACCCTACGACCATAAATGTTTGATTTCACCCATACGAGCAATGCTTTTGGCATTTTCCCCAACCACATTGGCGTATGAACAAAGTTTATGGACATATTTGACCCAAAATGATGACCAACACCATAAAACCAGAACATTTCGTTCTTGTCCATCGAAAAAATTCGTCTGGTCGTTTTCCCAACGTAATTCGAGGATATCGAACATTCTTGGACAGTGTAAACTAGAAAATATCAAACAAGATTATAATTTCTGCAATAAGATATATCTAAGATGGAATCGTATTAATATGACATTAAATTAGTCATTATTATTGTAAGCACTTAATCAAAATAATGACTAATTTAACTGATTTTTAATTAATGGTCTTACTTGTTAGCAATAGTACTCAAATTATTATTTAAAAATGTAATATTATAAGCATACGTTAGATGCCAGTTTGAATGGTGTATGAAAGTTTTTGATAACCCTATGTGTGTACGAGAAACCGACCGAACTAATTAAGTTAGGTCTTTGAATTAAGAGAATTTCTTTTAATTTATAAATTATTATTCCGAGAAATGAACACAAACGTAAAATTAAAATAACTCTATCAAGCCATTAGCGAAACTATGTATTGAGAATGCTAATATACCGTGAGAATTCTTTTATACACTTATGTTACATTTTTATATGCATAATAGAAAATTTTCTAGTTGCAAGAAGAAGTTTAATTTAGTAAACAAGTATATAAAATCAACATCAAAATTACAAAGTTTATGAAAATGTCAAATTTCAAATTTTTATTCAGGATTAAGGTACTTATGATTTTGGGTTGTGTACTTTTGCATTTGCATTTCTTTAATGCGTTCCGTTCTTCTTGCTGGTGGTAGCGGCTTTTTCGAAGTTTTCGCCTACTCCATTTGGTCTTGAGATCATTAGTACTATCGCCTAAAATATGTCTACTACAAATCACTCGCATTGCTATAAAAAATGAATGTGAAAAATAAATTTAAGTTTTTACGACAAAAAATAATTTTAATTGTTTATTTCTATAGCAATTTCGTATTTACCCGAAAGAGAGTATTAAAGTTCAGCTGAAAAGAAGAGTGAAAATAGATTCGTACCCTTACTTAGCGGAAGTGAAATCAGACTGACCTCACGAGAAAAAGCGAGAGAACAATATTAGAATTCAGCCTCCAACTTTTGCAGAAACCTCATTAATAAAATCATTAACATAAACCACAGCCTCTGAAAAAATGGAAATTAAAAGAAATGGAATAGTTTTAATAACAATTTTTTTTAGGATAATTATGCAGCCACTTTTATAATGTTCATTACGAAAATAGGCAACATTGTAAAAACAAAAACAATAATCTATTTAAAACAGACGTTTAAAACTTTATGTTAGAAAGAGATTGATAGACATCTAGAAGTGAACTAAAAAAAAGCCACCCGCTTCTTAAAAATATTGATAATACAGTTTAAGCATTTTCAATCATATTTATTGAACTTTATAAGGAAAAGTTACGTAAAATTAAGTTTTCTTTAAAAAATATGTCTACACATTTTCTTATAAAATTGATCATGATTCGCATATTCAAAAAATTTTAAGTCATACTTAGACTCTACCTTAGGAATTTTTTTGCCGCTATATTGCCCGGGAATATTATATTATATCGGGAATATATCTGTAGCGGTAGAACCTCCTAGAAAGAAAAACATTATCCCTCAATGCCCAAGATGTGAAGACTATGGCACACAAAGTCTTATTGCAATAAACCCTTCGTTTGTGTAAAATGTGGCGGTAGACACAAAACAACAACTTGCACAAAAAAACCGCAGTACTCCAGCTAAGTGTGCCCTATGTGGTGCAGATCATCCTGCCAATTATAGAGGCTGCACAGCTTACTAAGACGTTCAAAGAACTAGGAACACACCGTTTAGAGGAATAGCAAATACTCCTCGCCTCCAATAAACACCCCCTAACCTAAACGAATTCCCCCCTCTCCGTAACCAAGTTAATAATCACAATGGTGCAACACAAAGACTTACGCAAAACCTAGTTAACAATCCGGCATGGGCCAGAAGAAGCAGAAATCCCCCAACTCAAGACCAACAGCAACTCAACACCAACGAAATACTCAAAAATTTCGTCAATGAATTTAAAAACCTGTTTACCTAGCAAATAAATCACAATTGCATGATACTTAACATGATTTGCGCAGTAATTAACAAAATAGCGTAAAAATGCCTACCTCACTGCGTATTGCTTGATGGAACGCCAATGGTATCTCTAACCATATTCTTGAAGTAATAACTTTTGTACAATTTCAATAAATTGATGTATTACTTATATCAGAAACCCACTCAACAAGTAGGACAGTAATTAAAATACCGCATTATACTACATACTGCGCTAATCACCCTGACGGGATAGCTCATGGCGGATCAGCTGTAATAATTAAAAATACAATTGTTCACCATGAAATATAGCCTTGTTTAACTGAAAAAATGCAAGGTGCAGCAATAAAAGTTAATGATTTTCCCTACTCATTTGTAATGTCAGCCGTGTACAGCCCACCGAGGTATACCATATCACATGATGAATATAAAGATTTTCTCAGTTCTCTAGGAAATAAATTTATAGGAGGAGGAAACTGGAATGCGAAAAATACAGCCTGGGGCTCTAGACTTATCAACCCTAAAGGACGTAAGCTATTAAGAACAATTCACACAAGCAATTATGATTATCTATCAACCGGAGAACCTACATATTGGCCCAGTGATCCACGCAAACTTCCTGATGTATTATATTTTGCAATCGTCAACGGAATAGATAATGCATGTACTAAGGCAGAATCTAACTACGACCTCTCTACTGACCACTCTCCAGTCATCATTACAGTCAGTACAACGATAATCACTAAAGAAATTCCTGCTAGATTATGCAACAAAAATAAGGATTGGGATCATTTTAAGAATCTACTGGGAGAAAACATTAACCTATTAGAATTAAAGATAATCATAACCTGGATGAAGCAGTCCATTATCTAACGACAATGATCCAGTCCGCCGCCTGCCAAGCCACACCAACTACTACAAATAACAGTCCTAAAGAAGGTAACATTCCCCGTCATATACAGAACCTAATTAAGGAGAAACGAAGAGCTCGGAACAAATGGCACGTAACAAGGGGCAGGCAAGACCAAACAATTTACAATGGGCTTACTCATGAACTACATAAATACCCTTATAGAAGCACGCAATGAAACATTTAAAGAATATATTAAAAAACTCCTAACGATCATACAATCTGGAAAGTAACTAGGAAGTTCAAGAGACCAATAGTAGCAATACCACCAATAAGAAAACCTAATGGGGCCAGAACAGATAAAGACAAAGCAGATACATTCGCAGAATATCTCGATGACGTATTTGCCACCCCAAACTCACATGATAACTATGACGACACAGAAGTTCAAGACTTTCTGACTGCTCCTTGCCAGCCTTCGCTGCCTATAAAACACCTTTTCCCCATGAGAAGTCCTTCAGCAAATTAAATTTACAAACACCAAAAAAGCCCCTGGTTATGATATGATAGGACGAGAAATCTTTCATAATCTTCTAAGGAAAGCACTGGTTCTTCTCGCCACCATATTTAGCAGTATGTTGAGGTTAAGCTACTTCCCAGTATTATGGAAGTATGCTCGGATAATTATTATTGCAAATCCTGGCAAACCACCTAACCGCCCATCTTCCTACTGGCCAATAAGCCATTTACCCCTAATGACCAAGATTTTTG
>JARFJB010002243.1:802500-882500 GCA_036346205.1 Vesta saturnalis
GGAATGTACAGGGCCCTCAAAATCTATAAACCAATTTAAAAAGTTAGGATATTACAAAACTTGATTTTTTCAAATGGAACAACCTGTATATTTTTGTAGCTTTGGATTCTACGTTCAATTTTAAGTCAACTTTGTGTAAAGTTGTCTATACCTAAATTCAGTTATTTTCGAGATATATCCATTTTTAGGAAAAAAGTGACAGTTACAGCACCATACTAAAGCTGTTGAATCTTGAACAATGGATGAATTTTATTCACAATATTTGCAACAGTAATGGTTTAGATATCACTACATCTGAAAATGATTGTATAATGTCTGAAGAACATACGAGGCCCTCAAAATTTGTAAGCCAATTTAAAAAGCCATGAAGTTACAAAACTTGATTTTTTCAAATGGAACGCCCTGTATATTTTTGTAGCTTTGGTTGCTACGTTCAATTTTAAGTCAAGTTTGTGTAAAAGTGTCATACCTAAATTCAGTTATTTTCGAGATATATCCATTTTTAAGAAAAAAGAGACAATTACAGAACCAAAACTTTTGAATCTTGAATAGTTGATGACTTTTACTCTTGAAAATATTGTAATTAAAAGTCATCAACTATTCAAGATTCAACATTTTTAATATGATGCTGTAACTGTAACTTTTTTTCCTAAAAATGGAGATATCTCGAAAATAACTGAATTTAGGTTTAGACAACTTTATATAAAGTTAACTTAAAATTGAACGTAGAATCCAAAACTGCAAAAATATACAGGGTGTTTCATTTGAAAAAATCAAGCTTTCTAACTTCTTATGCCAGAAACGTGTTTTTGACAGCTATTAATTTCTTATAGGATAATTATATTTGTAGAGGTATGTATTTACCAGTGTTTTCAGAGCTGTAGCAACATAGCGGTTAATCATTATTAGTTTACTTAATAGAACAACGAACTACAGTTTTAGTCGTATAAAAAGTATAATGTAGAAAACGTTTCAAAAGCACTCCTTACACTCGTATGACGCTCGCCTGCTGCTCGTATTAATTGAGTACTTAAAAGTTGTACTTTACTTACGCTGCGGCTAGCGTGTTGTAACGTGCCAAAAAATCGAGAGCGGATCTTTACGTATCGACTTTATAATTTTCTTTGATTACTGTTCTAAAAACAAAACAAAATAGGTATCTCTGGATTGAACATTTGGGATTGTTATTTAATGTTTACTCATTACTTATTTCACTACCATAATTGTCTAAATTTTTCTGTGTTTATTGCATTTACCATTTACTCTACAAACCATAATTGGTTAAATTTCTTTATCTCTATCGTATTTACCTTTTTTTTTATGAAAGTTCTAATGTTCATGGGTTCTGATTAGTTTTAACATCATCTATTTACAGATATCTGTTACTTTGCTGAATCACCAATAGATGGTGGTACCATCAAATAATTACATCTTACTAAAATTCATTTATTTAAATATATATGTAAGATTATTATTGGCAACATTGATTTTTGATAAGAAAATTTTGTTTCCTTAAGGTGTGGTTCTTCTTAAAAACGGCGATTTTGTTTTACGTGAATACATTTTAGCAAAATTTCTCTTGCTGTTTCTTAGGCGTGTAACACCATTTTCATATGAGAATTTTTCATAGAAAATATTTCTTTACGTTGTAAAGTAATATAATCGCTATTGATGCGGATGTAGAAAAATGTTACTTGCGCAAAACCAAAAGTTTACTCGGCTTCTTCAACTTAGTTGTAATTGATCTCTCTTTCAGGATTAAAATATGATAATCCAACACTGCTTTCTTAAAAGAATTATAATGTAACCAGATTGTGTTAAACCACCACCTTTTATCACGTTTTATAAATAAATTGCTATGATTCACCTTACTTTATTTTTAGCTCCTTTTCTTTTCTTTACGTACTCGTTGAAGATTTTTTAAGTGTTCTTGAGTATGAATTTCGTGTCTTGAGTATATACGTCGTGTAACTTTTCGTCTCGCTTTTGGTTTTACTATGTTCTCTTCACTGGGACTACCGTAAATAGCTGGTTGCTGTTCTTCAACTACTTTTGTCTCGTTACCGTTGCCGTTACATTGTTGCTGGAAATTACGATGATGGAATAAAACTGTCTGTGGACTACCGACGACACAAAACTGTCACTATACTAAACAGGGCTTAAGTATTCGTCAACACCAGGTCAGACTATTCCATTATCGCATGTACTAATAAACATTGTATTGCTGAATTTACTTCCTAACCTGTCATATCTTATAAGCTGCCTTCAGCAGATATCACTACAGCCTCTACAAAAGAAAAAAATGCATTTAAATTAACCATATTACGAAGTGTTTTTAATGAACTGTTTACCTTTGTTGCAATTTGTTTGTCACATTGACATCCGAATCCATTTAACTTTCATGAAGATTTTACTAATGTAGAACTGTTATAATTTGATCAAACCGTTACTTAGTATTTTGTGCACATTCATCAATTTCAGAGTTATTATGACTGAAATTTTGTATAAAACACCCAGTGTTTGTGTTAGCATTGAGCATACATCTTTTGTACGATTTTGACTAATATTTACACTATCGTGCGCAGTAGCAGAAACTGAAAGTATTGTGTTGCACGGGTTGTATATTTCGTATTATTTATGTATTAGGTAAAACGTTAGCGCGGGACACCGTGCTGTTTTAAACTATGTTTGTTAGTTTTTAAGTACAAATTTTCTGTCATTGTAGATAAGAGTTTTCAGATCATTGGGATATAATTTTAATTAATTAGCCACTCGTACGTGCATGCTGGGAGCAATTTAGTGAACTGAACAAGCTTCTCCGATTACATAGATAATTGAATCTGTTATTATTAAGGGAGTTGTGCTTTGCTATTATGGAACGAAAGGTAAGTTGGATTGTTACCTTTCTGAAGTCGAATATTTCGGGTTGTATGTAGATGTAAATTTTCCTTTTCAGGTTTACGTTCTGAAAGATCTTTCAACGACCCACAGAGGGGCAATACGTTGTTTTATTGATATATAAATTTATAAAGTTGAGTTTATTAGAAGTAAAATATCGCGACTTGCCCTTGTCAATATTAATATTGAAATCTGTGTTTACTTACACGAAATTTTACTATTTCTTATGGTGATATTAGAATAAATTCATACTTCGCACTGTTTTTGGGGAAAATTGCTTGTTCGGTATGCATGCACAATTTATCTAATCCTGGGAAAGTTAATCGAATTATTTATATAGTGAGTGTAAAAATAAAACATATTAAATTGGGGCAACGTAATCAATGTCCCATTATAATAAATATAATACAATATAATTATATCAACTGTCTAGTTGAAAACTTACAAATAAATTCTGCTTACTGAGGGAACTGTCGTTTATTTGCTAGTCCTGTTTCTCCCTCAAGAAATAATAATTTATCTTTTTCTGCCTTTAAAGCGTGTGGCGCCTGCTTCTTGTCTGTTCTCCCTATATTTCTGACTAAAATTTTTGTTCTTGCTTTCTAACTAACCTAACCATCTATTTACTCTTTATCAACGCTTCAAAACACCCACGCTATCCAAGCGTTGTGCGGTCTCAGGACCGTTTGGCTGAGTAACTAGTCGAGGTAACTAACATCTTCCAATTTTATGTGACGTGGTAGGTTTGACACGTGTCAGTGTTTAAAGTAACAACTTTACACACGCTGTAGATGGATTGATCAATCATTCTTGCTATTTCCTAAAGAACTTTTGGAATTAATTTAATGATTATTCTTCCAGTTACAATAAAATCTAAAATTCGGTGTGAAAGTGATTAATTTACTTACTTGTTCAGGTTTTTAATTCAATTGAGTTAAAAATATCGCTCACAGTTGTCATAGATAGGTACTCATCTTGTTGGATTAGTCAATGGTTGAACAAGCATCAATAAGTCAGGCGGCACCCGAATTTCCACGGTTGCTACGGTAATTAATTGATTAAAAAAACATTCAAAATATCCATATACTAACTTCGATTAATGAACTGGAGTAAACTAAAACCAGTTCGCAACTTGCTTTCTTCAAGTTCGTGTACAGTATATTCACATTTCGATGGGATTAAATGGGTAACTCTCTTAATATTAGAGCTAGCGTCTTGTAGTTCCCACATTCCTGTGCCCTAAGTTTGAGATAAAATGGATGACGTAAACACAGCTTTGCTAACATTTTTAGTTTTAAGGATACTGGGTGAAATTGAAAATTTTTCAATTTGGCGATGGTGTCATATCCCGATTATTATAACAGATGTTTACATTCTGTAAACATAGGATCAACTTGGCATCGCCAGATTTGCACTCCGATGTTTCGGCTCCTAGATAACATAATAAGGTCAAAAGAGTTAAATACGGACCTGGATTTGTTTTTTATTGCTTTTGTTTGCATTTTAGCCGTTATAAAAATAGTAAGCTAGAAATTGCGATATTTTTATACTTAGCCTGCCAAAACACATTTTTGCTATGTGTTGTATCCTCACAGGGCGAAATTGAAAATTGTCCAATTTGGCGAGGGTGTCATATCTCGATTATTATAAAAGATATTTACATTCTGTAAACACATTCTTACGACACTCTTTTCAAAGGATCAACTTGGCAACGCCAGAATTGCACTTTGGTGTTTCGGTTCCTAGATAATACTATCAGGTCAATATATTTAAATACGGACCTGGATTTATATTTTATTGTTTTTGTTTGCTTTTTAGCCGTTATAAAAATAGCAAGCTGGAAATAGCGATATTTTTACGTTTAGCCTGTCAATAGTCCATCAAACATGTTTTTTTTCATTTTGTTTTTACTACGTCCTGGATATAATTTGAATGAACAAAATTCCAGTGCTGCAATGATGTTGGCTAGCACTTTAATCAATTTAATACCCTACAACTACTAAAAATATCTACTTAAGTTATATATTAAAATATTGAATAATTATTGAACATAATTATGAATTATATTAAAGATACGTCTAATTATCACTAAGTATGTTATATGTACCAGTAATGAAACCAGATTATTTTTAAGCTCATGTTAAAGCGACAATAAAAATAAATTCCTCCAGTTTTTATGCAAAAATTATCTGTAATTTTATTGCATTTAATTCACAAAAAGAAAAAAAAATCAACCACAAAAGATGTTCAAATTGATTTCCTTCATAATCTAAACAAAGCTGACGTTTATGGGCTATTTTTCTCAATGTATTTAAAATTATCAAGGGTCTTTCTTGCACTTGACTAAATGTTTGTTCTGTAGTATATCTTAAATCATTTATTGCTCTGTGTGGTTGACGATAAATTTTGATTTTAAGAAACCCCCAAATAAAAACATGTAACATAGACAAAACAGGTAATCTAGGAGGCAAATATATAAATCCATGAGTTCCTATCCATCGCCGTGCAAAATTATTGTCTAAAAACGATCTACAAACTTGCGAATTGTGAGCAGGTGTCTCATCTTGTTAAAAGTGGATCTCGTTAAGTTGAGCCAAAGTCACAACATCTAGTAAATCAGGAATAACTTGCTCCAAAATATTAAGATATCTATTTCCAGTAAGCGTGTCTTGATAAATAGTATATCTTATGTTGGTATTCAAAACGAAGCAAGCTACGCTAAATCCAAATCGCCGTTGTTGCACCCGAATATGAGCAAAATGCGGATTTTCTTGTTCACAATGTCGAGTATTATGCGGATTAAAAATACCTGCATTGCTTATATAAGAATCATCAGACCATATTACTTTTTTGTGAAAATTTTCATCGTTGGCTATTTTTTCTAAGTATCACCGGCAAAAGATTAACCACTTCTGAGCATCATTCGGGTGCAAATTCTGAATTATTTTCTTTATATACTATGGTATAAATTTGTTGTTCCTCAAAATTTTGTGCGCCCTTGACTTTAGAACATAAACTTACTCCGCTTCAATTTGTCTACATAAAGCTTGAGGAACCGCCTCTATGCTGCCCAATACATTAATATCGGCAATTTCTCGGTCCTCTATTTGATATTTCGAGGACCGTGGGACGATAAGGAACTGAATGCTTTGTGACATTAAAATTTGGATTAAATTTGTTGACATATAAATTTTCTTGTTTTATATGCCATGTTCATGACTTGCCGAGATTAAAGTGCAAGAAAGCCCCTTGATAATTTAAAATACATTTCGAAAAATAGCCCATAGATGTCAGCTTTGTTTAGATCATGAAGGAAATCATTTTGAACATTTTTTGTAGTTGATTTTTTCTTTTTGTGATTTAAATGCGATAAAACAATTTTTGATAAGTGAAACTGCAGGAATTTATTTTTATTGTTGCTTTAGCGTGAGCTTGAAAATAATCTCGTTTCATTTCTGGTACATATTACACACTTAGTGATAATTAGACGTGTAATTCATAATTATATTCACTAATTATTCAACAAATTAAGCAATCATTCAATATTTTAGTATATAATTGTAAGTAGATATTTTTAGTAGTTTTAAGAAGGTTTAGGGTATTACATTAATTAAAGTACCAGCCAATATCATTGCAGCATTGGAATTTCGTTCATTCATATTATATCCAGGACCGTAGTAAAAATAAAATGAGAAAAACATGTTTGATGTACTTTTGATAGGCTAAACGTAAAAATATCTCAATTTTTGTCTTACTAGTTTTATAATACAAAAATAATAAAAAGAAATCCAGGTCCGTATTTAATTCATTTTGACCTAATGATGATATCTAGGAGCCGAAACGTCGGAGTGCAAATCTGGCGATACCATGTTGATCCTATGAAAAAAGTGTCTTAAGAAAGTGTTTACAACATGTAAATATCTTTTATCATAACCGGAATATGGTACCCTCGCCAAATTGGACAATTTTTAATTTCCTTAAAACTAAAAATCGATTTTGCCTCAAAAATCGAGCACAGGAAACTACACGTCTCTAGCTCTAATATTAAGAGAGTTACACATTTAATCCCATCGAAATTTGGACATACCATAAGGTCATGGCATTAACCTACAAATCATATTTTCTCTGTGATCGTAATTGTACCTTAAAATATTGATATTTAAAAAAATAAGTAGGCGTAAGAGACGCTTAAACGATCCCACGCAATCCGTTTCATCAATAATTACCTACACTTGTGCCGCTATTTTGCTGAATTCATAATATTTTAAAATTACTGCGTGTGCAAAGTACAACTTTCAAAACCATTCGGCGTATGTTTTGTGCATTTTTAGGGCAGTAGTAGAAAAAATTGTGTCCAGTCTTTCGTCATATGCATCATATACAGTCGCTGGCCTTCTTTAGTGGAGCACGCAGTATATTATTCCAAATTTTCTTTTATGACAGGTCAGAAGGTGATTCTGTTTAAGAAAATCTTTCGTATACTTTACTACACTTAACTGCTAAACACATCTAATATTGAAAACTCAAGCTATTAGAATAAAATGCTGGAATCACTATTGTGATGTAACCAGTTCTCGGTAGCTACGTTATGCAGTTGAAGATTACATTACATTACATTACACACACAATTTAAATAGTCTATAGTGCCGGTTTTGTCATAGAAATTCGCATTAAGGGCTACCCAGTTGTCCAGGTTCTCCCAAATTAAATAACTTAAAACCAAAACAAACGGACAACGGCAAATATCACAAATCCATGTTTTCGTGTTCAAATCAAAATTTCCAAATAAATTTCAGACTTTAGCATAAGACCTATATTATGTATAGTAATAAAAATTAAACATACAAAACTATAAAATAAAATGATTATATAACTTCTACTCGTGAACGAAACCTTTATCGTACTCATATTTAAATATGTTCACAAAGAAAATTGGCAAGATTGTAAAATGTATTTCAGATTGACGTTTAAACTTTCGTATGAAATAGAGGTCAATCGACATCTAGATGCTAACTTTTAAAACCAATTTCAAGGCTGCCATAGCACAAGAACACAAATACTTCATTAATATTTCATATTTAAGGTTGCTTTCATTTCTCCTGGAGGTGATTAGATATTGTGAAAAATCTAACCACAGTGAGGGAGGATTACTAGGAGCAATTTCTGGTTTTCATCACACGCGCACGGACACGCACACGCACACGCACACGCACACGCACACGTACACGCACGCACGCACACGCGTGAGCGTGTGTTATTTCTTTATTGAGTTTGTTATGATATAACTAGTATTTAATTGGCACGCTAAGTTTTTAGTTGTGAATACCTTTATTTCTGTCAGATTAATGTGTTTCACAACTTTGGACTTACATTTAAAATTTGATCAAATTTGGTACATTTGCTTTCTAATTGTGACATTTTTCATTGTTGGTCTTCTATAGTTGGCCTTTTCATTTAAATTTTCTAACTATTGTAGCAGGATTACATTTATATCTACAAATGTCATATATTTATTTGGCATCATAAATAATTTCCATTATTGTTATCGATACGTTCCAATTTGTAACAAATTAATAAAAAATACACCATTTCGTGCCCAAAAGCCAAATATCTTATTTATTAGTGATAGTCGTGAAAGTTTCATACAAGGATATGCTTTTAAAGGTTTATAAAAAAGTGGAATGTACAAATACATATTTTCATATAAATTCACACCATCTAGTATCCCAAAACTTAGATAATAATCATTATATTACCATTTCGGACATGTAATGTGTATTTAACATTAATTTGTAAATTAGGATATTAAGTGTAAAACTCATTCATAGTTTTACTTAGAAAATATTTTAGTCCGACATTACGTTAAACATACATAAAAATATATTCAAGAGAGATGAATAGGTAATTAATTACCTAAAAAAACATTTTCATTTTATTTTAGGTTTCATTATGATACCGCCAAAACAAAAATTATAATTATTTAATTATATATAATTAAGTGATTAATTACAAGGGGAATCAAAAATCGTCAAAAATAACTATTGCAAACAGGCTTTCCCAAGTTGTGACTGACAATTTAGCAGAATTAATCGCTTATGACAAAACGGTAAAACGCTTTCCGCCGTAACATTCGTATTGCACAGAACACCACAAAAATAAATTTTATCATATAATATACAGGAAATTTTATAAAAAATAAAGAAATTTTCCAGGATGATAAATGAGTAGAAGTTATGTTTTGAAGATAATGCTGTAATATGATTCCAGGCAAATTCACCGACTGGAAAATTAACCGACTGGAAACATCATCAATTGGAAACTCCACTCACTGGAAAATTCACCGACTCACAGTTTGTCGAAAGGAAAATTCACCGATTCGACAATCATGATTCATGTAATATGAACTTTTGTACATTATTATTATAGTATTTTAAATTATACAATCTAAACGTTTCGATAACACTTACAGTTATCTTCGTCAGTAGTAATATTTGTTAAAAATTGTTAAAGATGTTGTAAACAATTTTGTCAAAGTTGAAAAAATAAAACATAAACATCAGCCTGCTATTAATATAACAGTTTGAGAAACGTATAAAGCCAACTATAAAATTACATTTTAGTAAAGAATAAGTAGGTCATTAAAAATTAAAACTGCCTTGAAGATGACAAATCAGAACACTCTCTACGGCGAAAGCTAACAATGAAATTTGTCAGCCTAAAAACACATTTAACAAAATTTATGTTAGTTATGATGTAAATGTAAAGTTGTAAAAAACTTCAATTTGAAAATGATAGAACCATTCACAAATTTAAACACCACCTCAAATAAAATAATCCAGTTAAATCTAACAAAGAGATATCTTTATCAGTAAGTGCAAGTGTTATTAACAAAGAAAAGCATAATGCAGAATGTTTTTTATAATTTTTAATTTTAATCTTAATTTCAACTACTTATGTTAAATTATAGTGCTGTAGTAATTTAACATATAATTGCTAAAACATTTGCTTCAAGGTTTAGGAAAAACACAGCAAAAAACCTAGACATACCAAAAGTTAAAATTAAAATCAAAATTAAGACGTATCATTATGATTTTTTTTAATTATAAGATGCCAAAACCTATTTAAACGGAGATTGTCTTCTTGTCTATTAAAATTATTAGGGTGTTTATGTATTTCAATAGCTTCAAGTTGTAAACGAACATAATAATGAGTTTGTCTTGACAATATTTCCATACTGTCAATTTGAATGTTATGATTTAGATTATTCAGGGCATGGTCAGCCACAGCAGACCTCTCTGGTTGACCTAATCTACAAAATTTCATATGTTCTTTGCGTCTTGTATCAAAGCTACGTTTTGTAGTTCCGATGTATACTTTTCCACATGAACAAGATAACTTATACACCCGGGAAGATGATAAAGGGTTTGACACATCTTAAATGTTCTTTAATTTTTCTTGTAGGTTTAAAAAAAGTCCTAATGCCATATTTAATTACGATTTTTTCACTTCTATTTGTAACATTAGCTATAAAGGGAAGAAAAGCAGTACCAACGTTAAGAATTGGTTTTTCTTTAAGGTTACGCCTAGAAGGTGTAATAACATTATTAATATCTGTAAGTGAATATCCATATTTAATTAGGATTTTTTCTATTCTATTCCGGAGTGTATAAGTTATCTTGTTCATGTGGCAAAGTATACATCGGAACCACAAAACGTAGCTTTGATACAAGACGTGAAGAACATATGAGATTTTGTAGATTAGGTCAACCAGAGAGGTCTGCTGTGGCTGACCATGCCCTGAATAAAATGTTACAAATAGAATAGAAAAATCCTAATTAAATATGGCATTAGGACTATTTTTAAACCTACAAGAAAAATTAAAGGACATTTAAGATCACCTAAAGATGTGTTTGTTTACAACATCTTTAACAATTTTTAACAAATATTACTACTGACGAAGATAACTGTAAGTGTTATCGAAACGTTTAGATTGTATAATTTAAAATACACCATTAAAAAAACCCAAAAAAGATAAGTATTTTATTATGTGTGATAATGGTGAAAGTGTACATTTTCATATTTTGTACATTACTTTATTTGATGTAATTAAATTATAGGTAGCTACAGTACAATACATTCACACTTAATTAATAATTAGTGTTACATGCAACACCTCACAAAGATCAGAGTCATGAAATAGTTTGTAACTACTGTAAAAAACCTTTTATCGCAATCCCTATATTTTTTCGCTCTGTATAATTAGCAGAATTAATAATAACAAGAATCTATCCTATTCAATAACAAATTATATCTACCGCGTTTATTTAGAAAGGTGGTTGTTTAAAAATTGTACTAATGGCCACAATAAAGTATATTGATAGTTTCTTCTGAAAAATAATTTAAATTTAATAGCCAATTATTGAGAAATGACATTCTTTGAAGATTATGGTAATTCCTTGAATATTTTGTTCAAAAACAAATTACATCTAATGCACTATTGCATTCTTTAACTATTACGCCAATCATTGCAATGATACCGTGAATAATGCCTACTCAAAACCTAATTAAATCTAATGCATCTGTTTGCTAATAGAATTATTTAAAGGTTAGGCTAATGAAAGACTTTACAGCAGTTACAAACTGTAACAGAGACAATGTTTTAGCTTTTTTGGGTGGTGTTGCACATAACATAAACTACTAAGTAAATACCTATGTATGTATAGTATTTTACCTATAATTTTATTACATCAGATGAATTAATGTATAAAAGTTCATATTACATGAATGATGATTATCGAATCGGTGAATTTTCCTTTCGACAAATTGCCAGTCGGTGAATTTTCCAGCCGGTGAAGTTTCCAGTAGGTTAATTTTCCAGTCGGTGAACTCATAACCGTTCGAGATGATGATGGAGACGATGAGATGAATGTATCTCATATCCAAGACGATGGTGATAATTCACAGTAGAGGAAGAAGAGCGAAGGCTCACGAACAAGTTGGAGTGGGGTCGTCGAAAACCTCGCGTCGGAGAATTTTACTGATATGCGTAAAACAAGCAACTGTGACCGTTTAATGCATTTATTTTCTGCTTAGACCTTGTACACATAATTTTAACTGTCAACCTTCAATATTAACTTTTAATTAACACGTGTATTAACTAACGTATTAATGCAATTTTATTTGCCACTTAACCTTGAGCATATAATTTAGCAGTCGACCTTTAATATTTTACTTTTAATTGATAGCACGTTAAAGAGAGTACACAATGAAGCGTAAAACAGACTATAATGTATATGTGTAACCACCTATCGTATTAATGCTTTCTATGCATTTTATTTCTTGTATACATAATTTAACGTTCAGGGTAGAAATCTTTTAAAGCATGGCAACTTAGCTACTCATTTTTAATTATCTATAATGTTGAAGGTGACTTTCTCAAGGTAAAAATAAGCATGTTGTTGTAATAAAATTCGTATATAGGTAAAGGCCACAACCGTTAAAAGAAATGTAATAATAATTTTAATATTAATTATGCAGTCTCCCTTATAATAAACTCTATTACGAAAACACATTCATTTAACTCAATGTCAATAAGTGGTTGTTACTTTCCGATTGCATTGTATAACAGCTTAATAAGTGCATTCTATAGGTAAAATAATTTTAAAGCATGTTATTGCCGTAAGCAAACTAATTAGGTATAACTGAATTGCTAGTTTTATTTTAATGACATCGAAGTGAAATAATTTAAGCTATTTATAAATAAATTTTCGTATAAGTAAAAGGTCACAATCTGTAGATAGGAACTAAAGGAAATGTAATAATAATTTTAATTACAATTATGCAATGTCTTTTATAATAAACGCATTACGAAAAATAAACCACATTGTAAAAACAAAAACATTTATCCCTGCAGAATAATATTTAAACTTCATGTTAGATAGACATAAACACCAGCTTTAAAAAAGTTCATCTGCTTCTATCAATAATACGATTTAAACACTTTTTATACGTATTTAGTGTTTAGGCTTACACTACCTGTAATAATTTTAATAGACATGTTAACTTAAAAAAGTACCAAATCCATCTGCTTCTATCAATAATACGATTTAATCACTTTCATTAATATTTAATTTTTAGTCTTACGGCATCTATGCCTTACGAGACTAGGGCCTCTTATTAGAATACAATTGTTACGACAGAGGCGAAGCCCGCGAACATCTGTCTTACAAGACTAGGATCCCTTATTAGAATGCAACTCCCAATGCATAAATAAATTTTTCATATAGGTAAAAGATCACAATCTGTAGATGGAATTAAAAGAAACGCAATAATAATTTTAATAACAATTATGCAACCTCCTTTGATAAAAACAACCTAATTAATAACCGATTAAATCTTTTTATTCTCAGGTGAAAAAAATACGATCCCCACGTGGGCATATAAAAAATGGTGACGTCACAAAAAACAAAATGGCGGCAGAAGGTGTCCCGGTTCTACTACTATCTTTGAATTTGTAAAATCATTTTGTGTTTTCAAGAATTAATTAGAACCTTTTATAAAAAAATAGGTAATATTCTAAATGCTTATCTAACCAAAAATACAAAAAACAAACAAACTAAATAAATCATTTTCTAAAGTTACATTTGTTATAATTAATTAATAATTTGTAAGATGAGGATTACCACAACTACTCAATAAACTGTAATTCATCTAGAATGAACCAATATGTCAAAAATGTTAAATTATGAAGAATATATAATTACAGAAATGTGTAACAATTATTCATTAAAAAATTATTGATGTTTAAAGTTAATGATTATGTTTGCAGCGAATATATTCTGATTTTTCCCATTTCCTTTTCCCTTCATGAAACGATCGTATCTTTAAATATAAAGTTATGGTGGTTTTAATTAATTGAATTCTGTGATTATCCAACTGAAGTTGGATTAAAAACGGAACATTGGTTCTCCATGATGTACAACATGTCTTCTGCACATATCAAAAAATAATCTTCTTCAGTAATTTATATGTGATATATCCTGCAGTATATTTTGAAACATTTTCCACATATCGTGATAATTCCCACATTGTACAAATGTAATCATGGTCAAAATGATCTACAGCAACGGAACTGTGTAACGATTGCTCCATTTCAGATTCGAATGGTTTATAATCAACCGATGGTACATGTAGTATTTGAATGTCAGTAATTAAACAGTTGCCTTTTTCCGATCCTTCGATTTCACTTCTAACTAGTAATCTTTTGTAAGCAGCTTCAACTGTTGAGCATTGGGGTTACTATTAAATCCACCGTGGCTTCTAATAGTACTAAAAAATGTTTTGAGGGGATCCTTCAACAACTTATAAGTCTGCAAATATTTCAATCCATAACTTTCTAAATCGTTGTAAATGTTAAACATATTTCTCAGACATATAATAAGCCCTAAATTCAGGTTGACCATTAGCTCTGGAATACCACTTTCTTATAGTAGTGGAAGATAGTGACAATTCCCTCAACAAACGTAAATTTATTTGTCTCCTTAAATTCCCAACTAAGGAAGCAATAAGCCAAACTTTATTGTATAGTTATATAAATATATGAATGGTAAATAAAATAAGTTATACACAGTATATATATATATATATATATATATATATACATAATCGCCAAATTGGAAGTTATACATGAGCTCCTTACGGGCGTGACACATAAAACTAATTTTAACATAAATTATTCAAAATCTTGATTGTTCAGTGTGCGTAAAATCTTAAATAATGGTTTAATTAAACATATAGCTGTTCTATATGAGAGAAATTGTCTTGAAGTCAGGTATCAAACTATCACCGAACTTATAACTACAGGTATTATGTTTAGCAATACTCGTTGACAGAATTAATATACATGTACTTAACTTCATTGTAGGCGATCGTAATCTGCTGAAGGCAATTTATACATGCGATAAAGGAAAGAGCTGACCTGTGTTTACGTACACCTATGTGTTATTCAAGGTAGCCAGAATTTCACCAGCTTCAATACAAATGTAACTCCACGAAATACTCAGTACATGAGCCACAGCTGGCTGCAGTATACTAGCAACACAATCTAAATAATAAGCCAATGAGATATAGAACGGATAATCTTGTTACATCTATAAAGACAAACCAGACGTAAACATGAACTTTATGTTAATATGGAAACTTAAGTGTATGTTAACGTAATGGTATGGAATCCTAATTGCTAAAACGACTATAAAGCATTACAACGGTGTTTATTCAGTGATAATATGTTACCTCTACTGTCGAATGCGCGTGTTAGTGTAAATATTTTAATTAATTTATTAACTCTACTTCTTTGAAGAAGTATTGTGAAACTTTTTTGTATTAGAAGTCTGAAGAAGTTCTAATTACAACGAGGTTCACAAGATCTGATAAGACTTACCTAAATGTGTAACTGGAGTGAATTATTTCTATTATATCCTCCTTTAATAGCGATTATATCACTTCTATACAACAAAGCGATACTATATTGTGTAAATTTTCCAAGAAAAATTATGCTTAACGTCTACGAAATAGAAACAGGAAAATTTTCTAGAAATTTCCAAACCTTCCACAGCAATGGCGGTTTTGAAAAAGAAAGCCAACGCGTCAAGAAACTATTTTACTTGAACTTGAAAAATATCTTTATCAAATCAATGTTACCACAATAGCCTTTTATCTATTTAGTCAGAATAAACTGTTATTCATACTGTGTATTTGTTTAGAAATAGTAAAATAACAGATCCCTTTTCAGAGTTAAGTATACAAACCACCAGAAATACGTACATCTCAGAGAAGGCGCTATAGGTATTAACTGAAATTAATTTTTAATACGTTAAACTAGCGGAACTAAAAACAAGTAAACTTTCATATGATGTAGAAACGTACACGTCAATAAAAGAAAATTATATGTGAAGTAGAAATTAGCAACAGTATAGGAATACTGTTGTATATCATTTAATCCATCATACTCATTAGTAAATGCCATAAATACAGAAATTTTAAGTCATTATAGTAAAGAAAATAGATACTAGTAAGCTTAAAGCACATTAGTAAACGTTCAAGTCACAGATACTTATTTAAGGTAGCTTTTAGAAACGTATCCAGACAACTATACCGATTTTTGCACGTTATAAACTGTCTTTGGGATTTGCTAGACTTCAGTTTGCAAGCTCCTTGATAGTATCTGGCATGGATATCTCCAACATAAAAAATAAATCGTAACTGATTTCAAACTTATGAGTGGATGGCAGTCATAGCCGTAGGTCATACCACCAAATTATCTGCAGATTCTTCAGTAATAAAGTTCTTTTTTTTAATTCACCTGTAACATCATTAAAATGTTGCGTTTGTTTAAGGCGCTTTCTATTTTTTGCTTGAAGTAATTTAATTGTTCTTCTTTGTGCGATGATCGTATCTTTGGCCATCTTCAATGCACTTTGAGCTTGTCTTGGTGTTTTAATTGTGGGGACCGAACATCACCTATGTATCTTACTAAAATACTTATCTTTTTTGGGATTTTTAAAATAATAATAAATAATAATAAATTAAATATTGTTAAACTACCTTTAAGGCAGTTTAACAATATTTAATTTTTAATGACCTCTAGTTATTCTTTACTAAAATTTGAAATTTAATTTTTAGAGTTGGCTTTTTACGTTTCTCAAACTGTTGTATTAATAGCAGGCTGATGTTTATCTTTTAATTTTTCAACTTTGACAAAATTGTTTACAACATCTTTAACAATTCTTACAAATATTACTACTGACGAAGATAACTGTAAGTGTTATCGAAACGTTTAGATTGTATAATTTAAATACACCATTAAAAATCCCAAAAAAGATAACTATTTTATTATGAGTGTTAATGGTGAAAGTTTACATTTTCACATATATCTTACTGTTTTCGGAGCATTTGGAACTGATTCTCAAATGTAATAAAAATTAGTAAATAAACATACAAAATTCAATAAATTAGTCTTACCAATTATATTATAATTTGGTTTTGGAGGAGTCTTTAAGTAAGTAATCTCTGCAACACAATTAATGTTTGTATTTGTAGACTTTTTTCCAATGACACATTCATTCGATCTACTACTATTTGCCATAGCTATATCTGTGGTGAAAGTTGTCGATTTTAATGGCAGTGATAGGACAGGCGACTCCAGAACACTGCAGTTTGATAAGAAATAAAACTAAGATAAGATATAGAGGAAATTATGAGCTTCATAATGCTGGTTACTTAAAACATTTGATATTAATTAAATTACATTGTATATGCAAAGTAATTTGGCAATTTTGTCAATAGTTATTAGATTTTACTTTACAGTCACATGGACAGTCACGCTAACAGATTCGTAATTATCATTTAAGAGACTGGTTGTAGGAAACGTGAATTTTAACAGCACAATGTTGGAAAATGATTTACACTTTCGAGTCCAGGATGATGAAAGTTTCACCTATTCTGATATGGGATCCAATGTATGAACAAAATTATAGAAAAAATAATTGTATCTCAGTTTCAACCCAAAATTTTAATTCAGCTATTTACTTACCTTTTTGTTGCCCTTTCTACTTGAAGGCATGCAACCTTTTTTAACACTTTCAGTGCTGACGACGTCTTTCGACGTCATTCGATACTTGAGTGGGGCGTGCATGTCGTCTTTCCACGCCATCGGTATACTCACGTTCTATACTTCAGTACGTTGTTAGCCTGCGAGTAGAGGTATTGTGCGGCCGTCAGCGTGTAGAATAAGTATGAAATAAACGTAAAATTTAGTTCGTTCGATTTCGCAATGGAACATAGCGAGGCGGGACCTTCGAGCGCAAAAAGGCCCCGAATGTGTAAAAATACGAGGCAAAATAAAGAACCGTTAACAGATGAGGAGTTCAAACAATATTTGATGAACTCGGACGATGATTTCCAAGAACCGGACTTTATGGAATCGAGTGAGTGTGAGTCAGATAGTTCTGACAATAGCGATGGCGCAGAAATTGGTATACCAGTTGACGATACAGACTTTGATTTTATTTCGGATGTGAACACCTCAATTCAAGATGTGGATATCCCAAATCAACTAGCAAATATCGCCCAAATAACAAAACGTGAACCTTCCCGTAAAACTCCCGATAATCCCATTGTATGAGACGCGGTGGCAACTGATCCTGTGGAAATTCCTTTCACAAAACAAAGAAAATTATTAGTTCTGCCCAACGGTAAGTTATACTTCTCATACATTTACGATTTTCTAATAGTGTTATTGTTACAGGCAACAATCCAATTAATTATTTCAATTTATTGTTCGACAAACATTTAAAAGAAATGATAGTTGAGGAAACTAACGCATATGCAGAGGAAGTTTTTCTTCTGGAGAATACTGCGGAGAAATCTCGCATAACACGTTGGACTTCAATAAATGAAGAGGAATTAAAAATATTTATTGGATTAGTGTTTCATATGGATACCATTAGAATAAATAGGCTACATGACTATTGAAAAAAGCATCGACTCTTCAACTTACCTGGTTTTTCTAGTTTCATGAGCAGAGACCGTTTTATGATAATTTTGAGATATCTGCACTTTCACCGAAATCCTTCATCTGATGAATCAAAGCCAGCTGACAGATTATTCAAAATTAGATCAATGGTCAATTATTTCAACTCAAAAATGAATGAAATTTATTTCCAGATAAAAATCTCTCACTCGATGAGTCAATGATCTTATGGCGCGGTAGATTGCTTTTCAGGCAATATATTAAAAATAAAAGGCATAGATACGGCATAAAATTGTATTTGCTCACAGAGCCAGATGGCCTAATTTTAAAATTTGCTATTTACACTGGCCTACTAGACGATTATGGTGGCAAAGGGCATGCTGCGAATATAGTGTTGCATTTGGCAGAAGAGAAGTTAGATGCGGGACATGCAATATATTTAGATAACTACTATAATAGTTACGATCTTGCGTGCAAATTGCTGGTCAGGAAGACCTATTGCACTGGAACACTTAGGGTTGATAGAAAAGACAGTCCACTTGATGTGAAAAATGCCTAGTTGAAAAAAGGAGAAACCATTGCGCGTTATTCAAACAGTGTGATGATTGGTAAATAGAAGGACAAAAGAGGCGTGTTCTACATATCTACAGAGTTTGGTAATAATTTGAGGAAATATTATAACAGGAGACACCAGGAAAAGAATAAACCTGAAGCAATATGGCACTATAATAATTGTATGGGGGGAATAGATAAAAAGACCAGATGATGGCCTATTATAAAGTTCGAAAAATCCAAGATTTCGTTATATGATTTCAGAATTGAAATCTTGGAATACCTACTTCCAGAAAAACGAACTGAAAAAAAGCAACAGCAACCCGCTGATCCGACTCATTTACCAAAAAAAAAACCTCCAACAGGAACAACCAAAAAGCATGCACATCGAAGAGGTACCTATTGTACTAAAAATAAAGTGAGGAAAGAGACTGTTTACCATTGTGCGACCTGTCCTGGAAAGCCTGCCCTTTGTTTCGAACCATGTTTTACGAAATTTCACGAATCTGTATAAATTAACAGTTTGACCTGCATGACGTCTTTTGACGCCATCAGCCTCTCGCTAAGATTTTCATTGCGGGAGGCTAACGACGTCTTTCGACGTCATGGCATATATGACTTTATTTGTGTATTTTTTTCAAAATAAATATTTTTTACATGTCAATAATGTTCTCATTATTAATTTTTTCACGAAAAACACTGTCAGCTTCTGGGTGTCTGTTACCATATTATATCAGCACTGAAAGTGTTAAGCACCCGACGACCTCCATATTGTCAATAAAATCTTCAGAACGAAAGTAATCAGAACATATACGATTAGATACGTAAATTTCATGTTCTTGTAAATGACAAAATTGAATCCACTGCAATTTTGTTAACTTCTCTTGTGGGAACAATTTCCACTAATAATTACCCAATTAAAATCTGAAGTTTAATTTACTTACTTATAAAATGATATGCCAGCTTTCATTGAATTTTTTTTGCACACGATACAGCGATTCACTATAATACTTGTATTTGTCAGAAATTAATTAATGGTTATTGTACGTATTTTGTTATGAACGAATAAGTTCAAAAGTAGTTTGATTATTATCTCATTATATTTAGAATTTACATCAGTTCTACATACATAAACACAAAATTTACATCGATTGGAGTTTGTATCTCTATAGCCCAGTTGGTTAGCGCGATACTCTAGCAAACTACAGGCCGTAGGTTCAAATCCTGTTCGAGGTAAACTTTCTATTAAGTATTTAATATAATTAATAACGATTTTTAATTAATTAATAGTGTTTATACAGCTATTACACACAATTATGAATAACACAAACAAAATTCATAAACAATATTAAAAAAATGTCCGACTTAACCATAGAATTATACTCTCAATTCAGTCCGCCATCTGTAGAAGAATAGATATCTTCTATCCTTCAGATGATGGCGCGTTATATTATGGTGCTTTTGCAATCTATAAAAATATATAATCTAAGATTAATCTCTATCTGACATGAAGTTGTAAACGTCTGTTTAACATAGATAATTGTTTTTGTTTTTACAATGTTGCCTGTTTTCGTAATGAACTTATTATGAAAGAGGTTGCATAATTATCTTTTAAAAAATGTTATTAAAATTATTTCATTTCTTCAATTTCCATTTGATAGGTTGGAAGGTCGTATGGTGTTCCACACCAGATATTTTTTTATATTGCTGGTATATTTTAAGTTTTTTCAAAGTTTTATGAGCTGTTTTCAATATAAATACTAAAAGAACGTTGTAGTTTCGTTAGTTCCGTTATAATAAAAAATTGCACAAAACCTCCTATTTACTTATGTTTTGCCAGTTATATAGAGCAAAACCTCGTAAGTGTTAAGAAAGAGATAAATGTTACTTATTGGCCATTTTATTAATATACAGGGTGGTTCATTTTCGATGTTTACTTATGGGAAGTCCCCTTCAAGATATCTCTGATCGTGATTGCGCAATTAGCCAAAATTGAAAAAAATGGGGAATTTCAAAAACTTGAATAACTTTTTTATTTCTAAATATATCGACAAACTGTAAAAACATTCTTAAAGGCACTTTTTAAGTAAAATCCGTTAGTGCATTCACATTTTAATACCTCCTTAACTTAAAAAGATATGACATTAAATTTGTATTTTTTTACATGGAAACAATAGTTGGCTATGACATTTTTTTGTGCTTATTAAAAATATATAACACCTCTATAGTAGTTTAATAATTAATTAATTTTTTTAAGTTCTTCTTAATTGGTATATTTATTAAGGATAACAGTTGGCTTAGAAAACCAGATATGAAATTGAATGAAGATATTCTACTCAAAAAAGAATTTCACTTCCAGTAAAATATTTTAGAGACATTTTGTAATTCAGATAAGTTTAATTGTAATGTTGTTCTGGTGGAATGGTAACAAATTATAAAATATAAATATGAACACAAAATATTAATATAAAAAACACACTAAAACTACAAATATTTTTCAAACTATGCGCCCCTTTTTGGATGCAGACTTCGCATCGTCCTCTGATTGAATTTATAGAGTTATATACAGATAATGGTATTAATTGTGTAAAAGCCACATGAACACTTTCTTTTGGCTCATTCACAGTATTATTAGTTCTTTTGTATATAATGTTTTTCAAAAAACCCCATAAAAAGAAATCTAGAGGCGAAAGATCGGGTGAACGAGCAGGCCACAAAATTGGTGCAGTCGTTCCCATACAGCTATTAGGAAAGCGTAAATTTAAGTAGTCACTCACTACACGGGAATTATGTGCGGGAGCTGCGTCTTGCTGAAATATGACATGGCAATATTGTGCTAAAAGAAGACTCTCTAGAAATCCCTCCAAATGGATTCGTAGAATATCGAGATATTTCATTGAGTTTAATGTTCCTTCATACAATGATGATAAAAACGTCCCTTTTTAATGCAGCACCGCACATTTATTCCAAATTTCCCTTGCCTCCTGCAGACAACACTGACGTGAGCGTTAGTATCTACGCAGTAAGGTAAATTGTGAGTATTAAAAATACCATCACTACTGATATCCGCCTAGTCTGTTTGAGTTTGAAAAATTAGGTATATTTTGGCACTAACTTATATACTAGTTACAAATCTCAGTACGCCCCCTTCTGTCGTCTATCGTCAAAAAATGTTCTTTCCAAAATCTATAGCAATGGTATTTGTGTTTCTTTAAAATTCGAAGGGCTTTGCTTCGAGACACGCCTAGATTAACCATGTGTCTAGATGAAGTTGTTGGCTCTGCTTCGACTTGTCGTAAGACACCATTGAATTTTCTTCAGAATTTCGTTTAAAGTAAGTTTTTGGCCTGGAATTCAATAAAATTTTTCTGTAACCTAAAATTAATTAAGATATTGTTTTGAGCTAGCCAAAATTTTAATTTCTATTAACTACAACGTGAACCAAAAAAACGTACCCCTGCTTCAAGTGTATATTCTATACATAAATTGAAGACAAAAAATCAGATAAAATTTTTCTCTAAAATGTATGGCTACAAAGTGACAGGCCCTCAAAGTTGAATTTTAAAAATCGTTTTTTGCAAATAACTCGAAAACCTTTAGGAATTTCAAAATACTATCCGCAATGAAAATTATTTCTTTGTTGACGAAGATTTTTCTGGTTTGATTGGAATGTCTATGAATGGACTGGAAGTATAAGTTTTTACATTGTTCCCGTATACTGTCTATTCCAACTTTTTTGTGTGTGATTTTTCAGGTATTTTGGTCATTTTTTTGGGTCCGTTATTCAATTTTCTGCAAATTTGGTCCCCTTGGTTGAAGCTGATAAAGTAAACGATTTACGAGTTATTTGCAGTTTCATCAATCACGGTCAATTAAATACTACCGCACCAACATTTAGTAAGTGGGCAGTGGACTAAAAGTCATAACTGTCATATTGTGATTTTTGATCAATTTTCATACAATTTCTTTATCCATAATGAACAATAATCGGGATTCCAACTCCGAAATGGCATGTATGCACATAATGTATGGCAGAGCTTTTGGAAATTGTGCTGAAGCTGTTCGTTTATATTCCCAGGCATTTCCAAATCGGCGGATACCGAATAAAAAGATGTTGGCCAACATTGACCGGAGTCTTCGTAAAAGTGGTACATATTATCAATTTATAAAAATTCTATTCATATCTGGTTCTCACAGGTTGTTTGAAACCACCAGAAATTGACAGTGGTAGGAGGCGAACTGTAAGAACACCAGTTTTAGAACAAAGAGTGTTGGATGCAATTGACGCTGATCCCACAACAAGCTTTCGTCAATTGGCAAGAGAAAATAATTCAAATCAGTCCACGATATGTAGAATTATTAAAACAGAATTCTTGCAACCTTTCCATTATCGAAAGATACAACCTTTGACCATTAATGATTTTCAAGCAAGAGTGAACTTTTCACGTTGGTTTCTAGAAAAATTCAATAATGACCGAAATTATCCATAGATTATCTTATTCATTGATGAGGCAGGATTCAACCGAAACGGAACTTTTCACTTCCATAACAATCATTGCTACGATTATCAAAATCCACGCGTTTTCATTGAAACCAATCATCAACAGCAAGTCAGTGTGAATGTATGGGCTGTTATTATTGGCAATAATTTAATTGGTCCATTCTTTTTGCCACAACGTTTAAATGGTAATTCATACACCAATTTTTTGGATAATCATTTACCCGAGTTACTAGAAGATGTCCATCTGGATGTTAGGGGTCGGATGTGTTTCATGCACGATGGTGCGCCTCCTCATTTTGTACTCACTGCTAGGCGGTCATTGAATCGAACTTTGAATGCAAACTGGATTGGACGTGGAGGACCGGTTCCTTGCCTGCACGTTCACCGGATCTAAACCCTATGGATTTTTTTTTCTGGGGTCGTTTAAAAGACATGCTGTATTCGGTGCCAATTACAAACGTCCAACATCCCCAGCAACGAATTTTTGATTGTTCTAATTTAATAAAAGATGATCCGCAATTATTTTTTCACGTACGCCAGTCAATCATAAAAGAATTCGTAAATGCATAGCCGTCAACGGTGCACAATTCGAATATTTAATCAACTAACTTGTTTGTTAATTAATACTTTGTTTAACTTTATAAACTCTTTGACAACTATGACTTTTAGTCATAGTTATTATTTGACATATAGGTATCATTTGTTTTCACTTAAATAAATCTCACCTTCCTATGCCTACTGCGTATTATTAATATAAAGCGTAAAGACGAAAAACTTAAAAAATCAATTAATTATTAGAATAGCATAGAAGTGTTATATACGAGGGACAAGCTACAATTATTGAGAATAAAAGATTGATACAAGTTTTTAGAATTTTTATTTTAAATATGTTCAAAGCAATTGCCATTTACAATAATGCACTTAACCATTTCCACCTTCCATAGTTTAAAAGCGTTCAACAGCTGTATATAGGGACACTATCAAAAAAAACACTTAACGGCAATGTCAATCTCTTCTTCTGACTAGAACCTTTCCCCTCTCAAATGTTTTTTGAGCTCAAAAAATAGCTAGAAGTCACACATCGCCAAATCCGGTAAGTAAGGAGGATGTTCTATAATTTTGATTTTGTTTTCCGCTAAATACTGAACAGTTGTCCCTGCTATATGGGACGACGCGTTATGACGATTTAACATGATTTCCTTTCTTGGCACTTTACTGAACACAGTGGGCAAACAATTTTCATCGAAGGGGTTTCCTCATCTTCATGTATCCAGATTCGGCTTTCTTGGCGAGTGGGAACATCAAAATACGGTATGTACGTTTCATCGTCAGTTACAATTTTAGAAATAATTTGATGGCCTCCAGGATTCAACATATCTAAAGTTTGTTCGCAAATCTAACACGTTCTGCTTTTTGTAAATCTGTCAGATGATGGGGTACAAACCGAGTTACAACCTTTTTCAAATGTAAACGTTCGTGCAATATTGATCTCACTTGCGAGGATCCAATCTTCAGATTGGACTCTATCATTGCATAGGTAATGCGGTTGTCCTCTTCTACTATATTCTTCACCGCAGCAATGTTTTCGGAGTTAACAGCAGTTAAAGCTTCTTTTCTGTGTACCATCGACCTTCAACCTCGTTCAAGTTCTTTATACCATCTATAAACAGTAGCCAATGATGGTGCGAGAACCACAAATGCCGACTTTAAACTTTCCTCACACTCACACGCGCTTAATCCTTTCTTGAATCATAGTAAACCATTATCCGACAATTCTCTCGTGATAATTCCATTCTTTCGATAACAAAAGCTTATTCTATGGATTATTTCTCAGACACTATTCAACCGAATTGCACAAGCTAAACTGCAATTGACAGATAAAATAGTGCACTATTTAATAAACAACAATTTGTTTTGCACGGGTAACTAGATTTTTCGATTCTCAATAATTGCAGCTTATCCCTCGTATTTTTGAAAAGCACAAAAATAGTGTCATTTAAAAATGTCATAGTCAACTATGGTGTCCATATAAAAAAATTCAACTTTATGTAATATCTTTTTAAATTAAGGAGGTATTAAAATGTGAATTCACTAAGGGATTCCACTTAAAAAAGTGCCTTGGGAATGTTTTTACAGTTTGTCGATACATTTAAAAAGTTATTCAAGTTTTTCCAAATCGCCATTTTTTCAATTTTGGTTAATTCCACAATAACGATCAGATATATCTTGATTATGACTATTGTATCTTAATTAACACCAAAATCGAGCACAAGGACACCATATTACTTTCTGTTTATCTGTAATAGAAAGGGTACTTCCCATAAGGAAACATCGAAAATGAACCACCATGTACAGGTTGTCCCATTTTCGTATGTTTTACGGGTATCTCGCTTATTTTTTAGGTTAGAACCTTGCGGTTTTCGCGACACCGTGCTATGTTTTAATGAAACCAAAGATGAACTAATCAAATTTGCCATAGCCATCTTAGTTTGTGTGCTACAGGGTGATTTTGGAAAAATTGCATTTTCAGTCATCCCCTGTAACTGATATATGTAGATTTTTTACGTAGAATCCAGTGGCGATTCTCAGATTTTCTTTAGAGGTCATAGGATAGCCGTGGGTAACCATGGTAACGCAAAAAACAATATAATTAACGTTCTGCCATTACTTAGGTATTTGATTTTTGAAGTTTCTGCTTCTCTCAAATTATTCCTGGTTATATTTTCCCAAATTTAGTGCTGATATTTATTATTATTCGTTGTTTTTGTTTATTGTTATCGTTCTTCTTCTTGTTGTTGTTGTTTAATTATTTTTTAATATGGCTCGAAAAATTTGAAAACTTTGAGAAATATGATATGAATACCTGCTTCATATTATCTAATGAAATCCAGACCAGGCCTTAGAACTCTATCTGAACAGGTCAGTTAATCTTTACCTTAGAATTTTTATTTATTTTATATACCTATTTTGTCATATAGATATCCCTAAAGAAGACAACCCGACAGAAGAATACTTCAAAAATTAAAATTTAATCTTTGCCAACATGGATGTTTTGAGAAACCTCGACCCCGAGTTTACAACAAAGAGAACGAGGAATCAGAGATCAACGTTTTAGCAGTTGTTCAAGCCACTCCTGAAACCTCGTGCAGGAAAATAGATGAAGAGACCGGTGTGTCTAAAACAACAGTGCAAAAGATTTTAAAAAAACATAAATTCAAACCCTACAAGTATAAACTTGTTCATCATCTGTACCCTGGTGATGCTGAACGTAGATTGGAGTTCTGAAATTGGTTTATAAATATGAAAACTCAGGACAATAATTTTGAAAAAAAAATAATTTCGTCAGACGAGGCACATTTCACAAGTTCGGGAATTCTTAATAGACACAACTCGTGGTTTTGGAGTCAAGAAAACATCCACGTGATTTTTCCTAGAGAGCGTCAAGGCAGGTTCGGATTTAATGTCTCCTGCTTTATTTTTAACCGAAAAATAGTTTACAAGATTTATGAAGAAAACATAAACTCTAATGGATACTTAAAAATTCTACAAGAAAAACTATGAACATTTTAGAAGATATTCCACTGGCTCAACTGAACGATATATTCTTCCAGCAGGATGGGGCTCCAGCTCACAATGCTAGAATAATACAAAACTGGCTAAATGAACGTTTTCCCAGGAGATGGATTGAAACAAATGGACCTGTTCGATGGCCACCACGATCACCGTATCTCTCGGTTTTGGATTTTTTTTGTGGGGGTATTTAAAGAATAAAATTTATTCAAGGCAATATGCCAACATGCAACAATTGAAAATTGCAATGGAAAATGCTTTTGCAGAATTACGAAGACAATCATTTATTTTGGAAAATGCTATTAAAAGAATTTACAAACTTTGTGAAACTTGTAGGAGACATATTGGTCTGCAGTTTGAACAATATTTGTGATTAATTAATTATTTTGTTTTTTATCAATGTAAATTATAGAGAGAAAGTCATTTTGTCATGTTATTTATAAAAATAGATGTAAACCATGCTATATTTTTGAAAAGCTCTTGGCAAGGGGAAAGAGATTTAAAAAATATATAGTGTCCCATAAAAAAAAATAGGTTATGTCAATATCTCAAAAACTGTGACCTCTAAAGAAAATCTGCGTACGCCACTGGATTCTACGTAAAACAATCTACAAATATCAGTTTTTACAGAGTTACAGGGGATGACTGAAAATGCAATTTTTCCAAAATCACCCTGTAGCACAAAAACTAAGATGGCTATGGCAAATTTGATTAGTGCATCTTTGGTTTCATTAAAAAGTAGCACGGTGTCGCGAAAACCGCAAGGTTCTAACCTAAAAAACAAGCGAGATGCCCCGTAAAATATACGAAAATGGGACAACCTGTACATGTTATTACTAAAAAAATCGGAACCTCACACTCAATATATTTTTCTTTCAAGTCAGTTATATCACTTATATCAGTCATATACGAGGTTTTGCAGTTTCGGCGATGATATGACATTTATCACTGATTCTGAGCTTTATTACATGGTGAGTAAGGTATTTAAAGTATTATTTTGGCTCTTTAGCCACGCTCCACGACACTCGTTGTTGAGTTTAGCCTAATAAATAAGCCTACGCGACGCCTGGTGCGGATTTAGCGCATAACATCTTTTGAAAATAATTGTGAAAAATTGAATCCCATACGACGTTATGGTGACAATCTTCACGCAATTTTACTTTTGAAGTACGTTGTGCTAAATTACCATGTTGTTAATATTACACAATCTTTTTTATATAATCATGCACTATTGTGATATGTGAAGATAATAAATAAATATAAAGGAAGAAGTTTATACTAAGTGGCCTTACACGTACAACGTGGTTTCCAATAGGAAATTTAATTAAACGGGCAATGCTTGAAATATTAGCAGTGTTGATTTTTGAATTATAAATCCCTTTTACAAATCATAAAAACCTACAACTAACTTCAATTGTTCTGTTTTATAAGCACGCAGCGTTCAAAAATCAGGAATGTCTACAAATCCCGAATATTAAGGAATTGAAACTTATATGGTACCTTAATTTAGTTTTAATTTCGTTAGTCGTTCTATAATAATCATAGAGTAAATACAATTAAACTACAGATAATAATATCAAACGTAATGTAAAATAAAATCTGTTGTAGGTATATGATTTTAAAGCCGTTTTACTCGAGGTTCATTTGCAGCATGCAGTTTTGAAAGTAATTAACAACGTTGTTAGAATACTAATATTTAAAGAAGAACGTGTAGGTATGAGTCTGAGTTTGTGCCAACGCAACGAATGTATAAGTATGTAGGTTTATAGTTTTAAAAATCAATATTGTTGATTTAAAAAAATATTACCACCTACGTGGTACAAGTCAACCGAACTTTCAGATCTACGAGATAATACTCTTATTGTCATATAATCATAAACGTTATATGAATTTAATAACTAAATATCACCGTCAATAGCTCTATCTTAATTTTTAAATATAATTTAGTGTTGTTATTTATTATTTATGATTCAATGATTTTAATCAGTCGCGTTGGCAGTATTTTGTACCTTGTGGTCAACAGAAATGGTAAGGAGAATCTGCAATTTTAATTTATTTGAGAATTTAAAAAACACATTTTGTATTAGATCAGAAATTACATTTAAAAAGGCAATTCCCAGAAATCAAACTATTTCACTAGGTATTTATAACGGCAAGTTTCATGTATTACAATCAAATTTCAAGAAATTGTATAAAGATGGAATATTCTTCATCAGTATTCTTTTCAAAACCTTAATTAACATAAAACAAAGAAACTGAGAACATTTAAAAGTTACAATATATGGGAGAGTGGAGAGAATATTGTTTTGAGAATTAATAATTGTATAAATGTGCTTGTCCAAAGAAGTGAACCACCTTTATACAAGCTTCCACACCAAAATAAACTATAAAGTATTGCTTACTAATAATACTTCTTTCGAAATTATATTATTGTTATATAAACGTGATGTGATACGTCCATTGTTAGGGGCACGTGTACATAATGTACTAAACAACAAATATTTATCAAAATTCTACATCCTAATAGATGACGTGATTTCTTTGTAGCGAATCATCTTACCAGGTGCTTGTCGAGTAATCGTGCTTAGATTAAATAAATGTCTAATAACTCAATCCTTAGCTAAACTATTACTAAACGTCGAAGTTAATTGTATATAATTTTTTCTACAAGCTTGCGGAAAATCAACTTTTCCAATAATTTCAGTGCACAAATACAAATTTTCCACACTGGTAAAGAAATATTTTTCTGCTCCATTACCTATCAATATTACAGCAGCACCTTTTTACAAAAATTATTTGTATTTTGAGCATTTCAACATTTCAATTTGTAAAATAGGTATTATAGAGAACGAAGAAAATCCTTGAAGCAGACAAAAACGTCAAGCTAAAGCTTCTTCCGGAGATATCCAAAAAACGTCACTATAAAAAATTGAAAATTACACACAATAGTACATAAACAAAATATAATAATATTGAAAAATACGAGGCAACGTTAGTTTATCTAAGTGAACTACCAAATACTTGTCAGCCGTCTACGCAATGGCCAAGATTTTCTGTGTTCCAGGTAAAATTAAAAAACATCGATATGAAGAAATATTTCAAAGCAATAGCATTTTGGAAGAAGAAAAATGTCCTTTTACTCAGCATTATTGGTGTTGCAGAGCGTGCAGGCGAGTAATTGGCCAACAACATTAGACAACATCGCATAACACACATCTATACTCCATATTAACATTCCTGATAACCCACCATAGCAGGAAGTTTTATGGTAACTGTTGAGCAAAATCTAAATTTATTAAAAAATTATACATATCTTCGCCTTGAAGACACTTGGGCTACACAGGTAATTTATCTAATGACCAAGGTTAAAAATCACCTTTCTGTCTGTAATAATATGTACACGGTTAGAACATGCAATTAGAAAATTCTTTTTCCTAATTAATTTTCTCGGTATTAGTAAATTTTTAAATTGATATTGATCCCTTTTTGGAATCCTACTAACGTCTTTTCGGCCTGTTTTATATTATCTAGTCAGCTTGTGTGTATCTAAATGAAACACGAGTAAATTGCAAATAACAAAATATTTTTTCTTCCGTTGTTGGTCCATTACTCAAATATTTGTGAGCAGGAAGGTTGAAATCTTTTGTATGCTTTTAATTTCTAATATGGACCTTCAGTCCACATTCATGAGACGTATCCATTTTCTTTCAAATACGGCGTCTAAATGTGTAGCAACCATGTATAAATAAGCAGGTTTTCATCTTCAAATTATCCTCCTCGTTGAACTGCTACCTGCTTTTGGATTATTCCACCTTTTACTTTTGAGGAAACAACTTGAATATAATATGCAAAACCAAATGATCTGCATTTAAGATTGTGTAATCGATTATCCCTCAACGGAAACACCTTCCTCTTAAATGTCGAGAACTTCCTGAAATAACAACCTCTGGATGGGCTTTTTGATTGTATGTTCGTCGCTTTTTTTAATTTTGTTCACGGAAGCCTACATTCCATTGCCTTCTTTCTTAAAAGATTCAATGGTGAATGCAAGTTTGATACTTTCTTCAAATGACAATATTTCATTTTGTTGAAGAACGATCCCTAACTCCATGGATAAGGTGTGTTCACTGTACATTTACCACATTGAAAATTATAATTTATGATTAATTTCTTTAGTTTTTGTTGTTCATCAATAGTACTAGCGGTGAGTGATAAGTGTTCATTTAATAATTTCGTTTAGATTCTTGTTGGATTTTGAACTTGGTACTTCAGGAGCAGTTAATTTTGTCGGAATTTAATAAATTTTTGGATCCTAGTAACTTATCAAAATTATTAACAGGGAATCAAAATTATTAACAGGGATTTTAACATCATTATCACTCAGAAGATTTCTAATTATTAAGTGATTTTCTAGTCGGGAAAAAAAAATTTATAACAAAAGTGGCCTCGAGAAACGCCTGGAAATTATTTTCAGAATTGTAGGTCCACCGCTAGAGGGCGTATTTGACAGTTAAAATTTTAAAAAGCAAAGTTTTTCAAAATTTACTCAATTAAGGGGCATATTAAATATTATAATCAGATTCCTCGACAAATTCTGCACATTTTTTATTTGACAAGTTTTACTCTATCTCTTCAAATAAGGGGTGGGGGAGAGTGGGAACCTTGTTACGAAAAAACGCCTTTAATTCAGGTTCTGCTTGACCGACTTTAATAAACTTGATGTTGTTTGAAAGAGCTTTTGTTAAACAATAGAAAATTTGTAAATTTGAAGCAATCTGATTAATAACATAAATGCTAGAGCGCGCTGTTTAATATTTTTTTAATATTGTGTTTTCTCTTTACAATTTTAAATGGAAGCATAAAAATGTAAGTAGGTCTTTAAAAAGTAGACTAAATTAGTAATAAAACAGTGAAATCCGCAAGTCGATATCTTTTTCCTATTCTGAGGTACCGTAAGAAACAGGTAAATGGCGGGAATTGTTCTTCCAACGTCTAGTAGGGTAGTTCGCGTTAACAGAAATTATTAAATTTAGCCTGGATGAAAAGATATTACATTGGTCTGCAGTAATTTAAACTGTTATCATACTAATGTTATGGTTGCCGCTAGATTACCTAAATGCAATGCTGTCGCTACTAACAATGAGAACAAATTATAAAATAATAATGTGATAAATCTAACAATTAAAACCTTAAATAAATAACTACGTAATTAGTGTCGCCCTAGATGTTCGAAATGTCGTCCACCATTTTCAATGAATGAAATCAATCGCTGACGGGTGGAAAGAAGAACAGTTTCAATTTCTGCCCTTGAAATACTTCGTATTGTCTGTCGTATTCTTTCAATCATGTCAGCTCTTGTTGTGGGTCTATCGGCATAAACGAGATCTTTTATTCGCCCCCATAAATAAAAATCTAAATCTGGAGACCTTGGTGGCCAAATAAATAAACTTCCACGTCTTATCCACCTTTCAGGGTATGATTGATCTAGAATAATGTGCCGGGCACCCATCATGTTGCAAGAACATGTCACGACGAATGGCTAAGGGTACGTCTTCTTAAAGAAGTGGCAATTCGTTGTTTAAAAAATCTAAATATCTTTCTCCATTAACAGTCTCATTAAAAAAAAGGCCCAATTATTTCTCCACCTAGAATCCCGCACCACACATTTACAGACCAACGACCCTGATGTTGGACCTCCTGCATCCAGTTGGGATTCGTTTCAAACCAGTAGTGCATATTATTTACACTACCATCACTATGAAAAGTAGCCTCATCTGTCCACATAATTCGTGAAAGTATTTCAGGATCGTCGTGTATCATATTTGAGAGCCAGTTGCAAAAATCCAACCTGGTATCGAAATCTTAAGCATTCAAACTATGGTGTAGGACCATGTGATATGGGTGCAATCTAAAATAGTATATATTATAAAGTAATCAGATCAATAAGACACATTGAAGTCCTTCGTTGTTAATAAACGAAAAAGGATTTTAAATGCATTAACTCTCGTAATGTTTTTTTTTCGCCCGGGCTCTCATTATTTTTTATTATTGGTACCTTTTTACTTTACTTTGCCTCACTTAATTATCTTGTTGTTAATTAAAATCTATTCACATAGCATAAGATAATTTCATTAAATAATTTGTTGTTTTATTGAAACTGGACATAAACATATAACGACAAACGAAAAAAATTTAAACATTTTTATCATTATAATACCGAATAAAACATGCATTAATAAATAAGTAGTCATCTGTGTTCTTTTAAAATATTTTGGACGGTGGTTCGACATATACCCAAGTCTCTAGCTGTAGCTCTGGTGCTTGAATGAGGGTTAACATTTACATAAGCTAAAACATCAATAACATTTTCCTCTGTTCTACCTCTGCGTTGTCTTCGGTACACAGGAAGATTCACATTTCCAGTAGTACGCACACGGTGTGCGAATCGGAGAAAAACTCTTCTGCTGTGATGCCGTCTGTTTGGGTACTGCAGTGCATACACTCTAGCAGCAACGGTTGCATTTCTCATACATTCAAAATAAACTGCCAGCATATCAAATGCTTCTTCATTTGTAAGAATCATTTTGGTATGAAAAGATAAAGAAAGTCTATTAAATGCAACACGATGAATAATTTTTGACATATGCGTGAAAATCATAGCTTACTTGTTTTCAACAGGGAATTTATTTTATATCTTACATGGCCCTCGTTATTAATTTTGTTGTCATCAGTAAATCGTAATTCATATTTTAAACTGTATTTGTTGTTGCTAGGCAAATATCGGTTTTTATTAATATTTTATGGTTTTGATTTACTAACACATCGCTTGAAAACAAATATAACATTCTTATGTAATTAAAAAAATGTTAGATTTATCACATTATTATTTTATAATTTGTTCTCATTGTTAGTAGCGACAGCATTACATTTAGGTAATCTAGCGGCAACCATAACATTAGTATGAAGAACAATTCCCACCATTTACCTGTTTCTTACGATATCTCAGGATAGGAAAAAGATATCGACTTGCAGTTTTCACTGTTTTATTACTAATTTAGTCTACTTTTTAAAGACCTACTTAAATTTTTATGCTTCCATTTAAAATTGTAAAGAGAAAACACAATATTAAAAAAATATTAAACAGCGCCCTCTAGCATTTATGTAATTATTCAAATTGCTTCAAATTTACAAATTTTCTATTGTTTAGCAAGAGCTCTTTCAATCAACATCAAGTGTATTAAAATCGGTCAAGCAGAACCTGAATTAAAGGCGTTTTTTCGTAACAAGGTTCCCACTTATTTGAAGAGAATAAAAAATATGCAGAATTTGTCGAGGAATCTGATTATAATATTTAATATGCCCCTTAATTGAGTGAATTTTAAAAAATGTTGCTTTTTAAAATTTTAACTGTCAAATACGCCCTCTAGCGGTGGACCTACAATTCTGAAAATAATTTCCAGGCGTTTCTGGAGGCCACTTTTGTTATAAAAAATTTTTTCCCGAACCTGTGTTATAATCCATTCCTGAGATATGGCCGACGGCCGTTCTTAGTTGGCCACCCGGTACCTTTTCTAACTGAGAGATTAAGGCAGTTTGAGTAATTTGTATATTTTCCACAAATCTAGTTAATTTGGCATCAATTCATCCATTTCTTTTATCTTGTAATTTTTTTGTGACAATGTTTAGTGTCAACCAACGTAAGTTGTCTTTTTCTCGTCGCCACTTTATTATGTATTTTGATATTTTATAGTAATATGTATCACTATTAAAAACAATGAGGAAAATTGTAATTACTATTTGTATTTCAGTCTTTTACACATAAATATTAATTTTATACGGCGTATATCATTAATGGCGCATAAATATGTAGCTTCAGTTAAACTTGAGAATGACAAAATTTCCTATTGGGCTTAGTTATTAATTGAGATATTAGGTGAAAAAACATGGCAACTTATTACTGAAAAATCATTACCTAAGTAATGACAATAATTAAGCATTAATTAAAGGTATCATGAGTTTATTTTGGTTGCGTAAATGCGAATAGGTGCCAACCTCTTTTACTGAAATTAAACCGTAGAGGGTGGGGAGAGTGGACACTCGTATAGACAATCTTAAGATAAGTTTACTTCCTCCCAATTAAATAGAGGGCAGTTATAAAAAGTAACAGATTACTGCACAATGCATATAATCCTGCCAAGAAAACAATGTCCCTGAAGGTGGCGTTTTGATGTCGCCCTTATCTGAAAGGTACATTCGGGTTAAAACGTATCAAGGCGGTAAATTTAAATGTGTTGTGCTGGTGATATTTGCATTAACTAGGATTTAAGTGACTATATTCGTTAATTTTCTCACGTTTGGGGTAATTACATGAAATACAAAACTCAAGTCTCCTCAAAAAACAATTTTTCTTAAGCTCACGCTTATATTGAAATAATTGTAGCGTGAATTTAAGAAAAATTACTTTTTGGGGAAACTTGAGTTTCTTGTATTTCATGAACTACGATTTTATTTAAGTTCAAAATATTAAATAAGTGGAACGGTAAGGTCAGTTGAATACTCAGTATTCGAATTACTTAAAGGAAATAATTATAAACTACTTAGCTCATTTAATTTTATGAAAAATATTGATAGATTTACAAATAAACATCGAAATTAAATTGTTTAAAAGTTATTTATTAGAGATAGAAACCAAACAATAATTAAAAATACGCAAATAACTATAAAACTGCTTAGCTCATAATTAATTTTATGAAAAACGTACAGAGATTTACAAATAAACATCGAAATTAAGTTATTTAAAAAAGTTATTAATAAAATATACTTAGAAATTGTATGCAAACATAACAAAAATAATTACCAAACCGCTTAGCTCATAATTAAAAACATTCAAGAGAATTTACAAATAAACATCGAAACTAAGTTATTTAAAAGTTATTAATAAAATATACTAAGAAATTTTATGAAAGCTAACAAAAATTAATAACAGGCAAGTTCATAATTAATTTTATGAAAAGGATTAAATTGAACCTTATTCCTCTTCATCTTCGTCATCACTACTTGTTTCCTCGTCATCGGAAGGACCTGTGTTTACGTTGAAAGACAAACTTTCCACTGCTTCATCCAGCAATGCGCCACGTTCTCACATTTCTTATGCTACATTGTCAACGTGAGCACAATTCTTTTGCCAGTCCGATACGCTGGTATCGGCAAAAGCGTTTCGAACTAAATTTTCAATTTCACTACCACGTTGACCAACATTATTTATGGCAACCTTGTGGTTTGCTGAACTCCAAATTAATTCTATCGGATTAAGCTCACAACGATACGATGACAACCGAAGTACAGTTTGGCCTTGCTGCTTTAATAACTCGTCAACATAGAAAGTTTTGTTGTAATTAAATTTCTTCACTAATTCTACCAATTCTGCTTTTCGCATTTCGCATGTTGTGGAAACCCCATTACTTTCCAGCCACTCACGAATAGTTGCTTTCCGGGCAAATTGCGTTAGTGGTTTATTAATTTGAACCCTGTGGTAAGCAGCGTTGTCTATGACGTCAATACCATTCGGTGGTAGATTTGGAATTAACTGTTTTTGTAACCAAGTCATGAAGTTCGTATGGTTCATGTCGTGATGGTAGTCTGCTGACTTGCTATGTGACTTAAAAATCAACAATCCATTATTTACAAATCCATACGATCCACCAGCATGAACTGTAATGTGCCTTTGACTTGCTCGATTAGTTTGATAAACTCTTCTGATTACCAGCATTTGCTGACTCTATAGGATGGATGAATGTAAGTTTCATCTAAATAAGTAACTGATTTCTTGTTATCCCCTAAAGAATTATTCCCCCGTAATTCCCGTAGGTAACGAGAGCGCCTTGCAACAATGTCATTTCTTTCCATTAAGAATTTTTTTTACTATGACATTTCTTAAATTTAAAGCCGATCTAATGGAGATAGTTGCGAAGCGTTTCCCGACCACCTATAACAGTTAAAAAAATTGTTAAAAACATGGTTTTTCTTTAAAAAATAAAATGATTGATTAATTTTTACTGCGCGAGTTTAAAGTAATTGTTTAAAGGCAGAGTCAAAAAGAGCGCTATGTTCGCTATATTGACTAAAAATTCATCACAACTGTTGTGTTATGCCCTTTAATAATGTCAGTCTAAAATTGATTGCACTCCATAGAAAATATTCTTTAAATTTTTATTTATTTTTTGTTAATTGTTGTGTCAAATGTTGAAATTCATCTACAAACTTTTACATAATATGGCTATCGGTGTGGCCACATGGTGTAGCACAGATAGTGAGCATAACATAAGCAGTGAACGTAGCGTGCATAGCTAACCTAAAACTGAGAGGCAACTCAGAGTGAAGCGAAGGGAAGTTAAGCGAAACTAACTTGAGATAAACTAAACTAAGTGAAATAAAGCTACCCCGGCAATTAAACGCGAGATGTGCAGTTGATTTGTAAAAGTAGAAGAAAGACGTTGATAATGTTCTTCTCGTTTGTTCATATCTACAACCTTTGTATTGGTCTTAGTTCGTCAAACTATGACATACGACTGAAATTGCTCCAGCAAAGAATTCGCTCGATTCAGAACAGAACTAAACCGAGCAAAGATAAATATTGTTTTTAAGCTTCGCTAGATTAATATTGCCTCGATTAAGCGGCTTTTACATTTACGAGTACTTGGATTTACTAGGATCCGAAGTCCAGAATGCAGTTTCTGTCATATTTGAATATAAAAAACACATACTCGAATACGAGTAGGTACTCGGAAATGTAAATGACGCTTTAGCGTTATTTGCCGTGATCGCATACGTTTATAATAAAGCTAATTTTTACAAAACTTAGAACCTAGTGGCTGGTTCCTTACTTTTAATGTTCAATTATAATTTTCTCCGCTTTGATTAATTTGAACATTAAAGTTATTTTGTCTAATTTTTTATTTTATTTTTTTTTAGGTTAGTATGCTCATGCTTTTGGTTAGTATGCTTATATGCTTATTCGTAGACTGTTTAGGATTCCTCCTCTTCAGCCCTGGTCCTTCCATTATTGTTGGTGACAATTTGTTAGGGTTTGTTATTTGGTGTTAAAGAAAAAAAAAAGGTTAAAGGTTTGATTTCTTTCAGTTGTGAATGTTTAAATTTAGGTGTGCATGTGGTTGAGTGTGGTGAGGGGTGTTAGGGTGTTGACCGATTCGTTAGCCGGTATCCTTGCGTGGTCGTTATTCAGTAGACGGTGGGATGCGGAGTACATATGGGATGTTATCAAGGGTCTCTTCTATCTCCTCTGGGATGTCGTCTAATAATTGGGTTAAAATCGCGGGAGGGTGTTTAAATTTACGTTTAGGTTTTTTCCGTGGGAATTTGGAAGGTTGGTAGGTGTAGGAAGTTGTGATGATTTCTTTGGTTGGGATGGTATCGCTGAAAATCCTTTTGTGTGCGTAGTTTTTCTGAAGTATTTGGATTCCGTTTGTGATTGGTGGTATGTTTGCGTGTTGTGTTGTGAGGTTGCTGGGGTACCTGAATGGTAGCCCCTGTATACGTCTAAATATCCGCGTTCACAGGATGCTATAGAGAGAAGGTGGTTAGGGTTAATGTTTGTGGATATTAGTGCTTGGAATTCCATAACAGGGCTGATGTAAGTTTTATATGTGTGTTGGAGTGGTTTGGGATGGCAACCTCTGATTCGACACCGGAGGGCGCCCAGTAGGTTTGCACGGTTTCTAATTTTGTTAAGTGTTTTCCTAACATCGGGGAGCCAATTAAGTGTTCTGGTGAATAGGATACCTAGGTATGTGATTCGGTCTTGCATGGGGATTCTCTCTTGGTTAATGGTGAGGGAGACCTTTCTGGAGGATAAGTTTGTGAATTTGTCTTCGGCGTAACTAGGGTGGCGGAAAAGGATTGCTTGGGTTTTGGAGGGGTTAATGGAGACTCTCCACCGGTTGGCCCAGTTGGAAAAGTTCCGAAGGGTTTTGGATATACGGTTGGAGGCCGTTTCGCTGTTCCCATTAAACGACCAGACAAACTGCGCAACGACTACTCTGGGTTAGGTGACTTGAGGGATATCTGAAGCAAAGGTGATGTAAAGGATGGGGGCTAAGGCAGAACCTTGCGGAACGTCTGCTGTGGGTTGGAAAGGATCTGAGAGGTTTTTCCCTACTTTCACCTGATCGATCGATTAGTCATGTACGAAACCAGGAGTTTGGAGAAGGGGTCGGGAATGTTAAGGTTTCGGATTTTTTGTAGGAGACCGTCGTGCCAGACCCTGTCAAATGCTTTATTTTGTCTAAAACATACCAGAATAGCCAATTTTCTCTTCCATCTTATTGACCAAAATGTTTAACATGTACTGTTCTCTTCAATATTCCTAAGTCGCAATCATCTAACACGATTTTTTTAGAACAGCCACTTTTTCTTTTTTTCGATGAAGAATTCAGAATGCCCTCATCGCTTGACTTAACTTCATTTCTAATAATAATTATCGTTATTTACAGATTTAGTTGGGCAGTTCAAAATTTTTTTTATAAAAATAGCCGATTTCCCTGTTGCGGCAGCTGCTAATTCCGTTGCCTTTTTCAAAGGAAATGACCACACACCTGCGGCTTTCTGCCTATCGAAGAACTCGATAACGTTTTTAATAATATTTCTGGCCTCGGAATGAACCGATTTTCTCGAAACCGTAGCCATGTGTTTAGTAGGATATTGATAATGACAATTTAGTGATTTTGTACACGATTGTACATCTAAGAATTCTAACGTGTAATTGGGCAAACTGAATTCGCGCCACTTTTGTGATATTTAGTTCGCATATTTTCCGGGGACATTGTTTTTCTGGCAGAGCTATTCTTAGTTGTAAGATACATAATTTAGTAATTTTTTGATTGGATATTTAGGTGTATATGAATGACGTTTGCCATTATAGCACTTAAAAGTTTTAAGTGTCTTCTCTAAATTTGTTTAATATTTTTAGTAATGTACTTATATCTTTCGGTCGCTTTTTGTACGGTTTACATTGTGACATTATTCTTATTTTTTTATCATTGAAGTAATCGTCCTGTACAAAGTTCTTAAAGTTTGAATAACGTTCATTTACCTACAATGTGATTTAAAAACCTGAAAATGTCAAAAAAATAACTACCATAATTAAGTTGATTAGCTAAGTAAAGTTGTATCGTGGGGATCATTTGATAATTTTGGAAAAAGTTAATTTGACAGTACCGAAAAAAATGGGAATTTGCAGTTTAACATAAAAAAAATTACATTTTACTATTTGCTTGTTAAATAAGTAATGTGTTTCACATATACAAATTATGATTTTGAATAAACGAAAATGATTTGAATTCAAAATAAAAAAAAATTTAAATTTAAATTTCGTGCGTGTGAAGAAAATAGTTTCTCCCAAGTTGTACGAGGGCGCTGTTAAGTCTACAAATTTAACATTGAGTGTCCACTCTCCGCACCCTCTCTGAATTAAACCAACAGTGTTTCATTTGAATAGATATCATTTACTGAAATAATTTGGTGTTCAAAAGGGAAAACTATGTATTTTAATTAGGTTTTATGAAGGTTTATGAAGTAGTTATGAGACGCAACTTATAAAAAGCCGTAACCTAGTTGAGCTAGTTTACTTAACTCAAAATACATTACCACAAATATTACTCATTTTATTAAATACATAAATAAAAAATTTACCTCGAGTAGGATTGGAACCTACGACCTGTACTTTGCTAGAGTAGCACGCTAACCAACTGTGCCATCGAGATTAAAGCCCCAATCGATGTAAATTTTGTCATTATGTATGTAGAACTGATTTAAATACTAAACATAATGTGATTACAATCAAATTACTTATATTATTTAATGTGAGCCTGCAATATCGCAAGGATTCACACAAACCAAAGCAACTTGACTAATATTAAATTATTATGTTTTGTTATGAACGAATAAGTTCAAAACTTATAATAATTCATTTCATTAATATAAGTAATTTTATTGTAATCACATTATATTTAGAATTTACATCAGTTCTATATACATACAGACAAAATTTGCATCGATTGGGGCTTAAATCTCGATGGTGCAGTTGGTTACGATCTAAAAGTGCAGGTCGTGTTCAAATCTACGAGGTAAAATGTATTTAATAAAATTAATAATAATTTTTAATTACAATTTTACTTTTGAACTTATTCGTTCATAACAAAACTTATAATAATTTACTACAAATATTATTCAAAAATTTAAGTTAAGATCTAATATGCACTCAAAAGCAACAAGACTCAATTATATGTTTTCTATTCCTTGCCATAAAACTGCTTTATACAAGGGATCGTTCATGTAAAACTCTTTCAAGCTTTATAATAAATTGTCCAATGAACTTAAAGTTTTAAATATTAATAAATTTAAGTCCAAAATTAAAGAATTTTTTAAGCACTCAATCACTTTAAATATACTATACGTTTTTAATATATTCCTTATTATTACTGTCCCCTTTCGTTTTATTTACTTCACTTACATGTTTATTCAAGTTAAATATCTCCGAATATCGTAGTTGTACATTCTACACATGAAGTTTTGTTACAGTTAAAGCGTACATTTCAGTTACTGTATACATTAACGCAGGTTTTAGTCAGAGTATTAAATGAACATAGAAATGATGACCTTTGTTAGATAGTATACATATCAGCTAGACAATGTATGCATTTACTACAAGAGGTTAATAAAAGCTTCAATAATGCTAGTACCACAATTTATTATTAAAAAAAAAAATTAATTCTATTACATAAAAACTAAAAACATAAACACCGTGAGGTATTTTTTGCCGCTTTAACTTCATCAATTAAATTAGTACACTTTTCTAAACTCATGGCTCTTCTGTGGCAATTTTACGATGCACTCATAGAACTGTATTTTCATATATCACATACTCTATATTGGCTCCAAAAATAATATAAATCGATAGTTTCTTAAGAATGAACAATACAAAATCTTAGGTTGTGTTTCAGATTTTGTTACACTTTAATTAAGTGACATCCGTTAATGTATGCATGTATCTGCTAGTAAAACCTTTCATTTCGTTCGTTGTGAATCCATTTACTAATAACATCAGTAAATGTATACATTAGCTAATCAGTATGTATATGTAGTTTGAACATTTTGAGCACCATTTGAAATTGGTTGGTCGTCGGAACTCTTGTCAGTGTTAATTCCTTGTAAAAGTGTATCCCGTTTTTTTATGATAATCTTCCAAATAGGCGATATTCTCGAAATATCGTCCCTCTTGTTAAGTGCCAAAGGTCTCTTGTCAATTTCCATACACCTTTACAAGGAATTAACACTGGCGAGAGTTCCGACGACCAACAACTACATATGGTGTTCAAAATGTTCAAACTACATCTACTTACACAGCAAAACGCACATTGACACATCAAAAATTAGAAACTAAATAGCATAACCCATTAATGACAAATTGTCGATTCTTGAAGAAGAAAACGAAGACTTTTTCGAAACGTCGATTTATTAAGTGAATTACACAAGATAAACTTTAAAATGAATTTTATCGTATATATATATATATATATATATATATATATATATATATATATATATATATACGTATATGTATATTATTTAATAATCATTATTAAAATACAGAGTTGTACTTGAGAGTAATTCATATTATTATTTGCAACGCATCGAGGCATTGTTGTACGAAATTGAATTTGTAAGGTGAGGAGGTCAGAGTATTTCAAACTTGTTATTACAAATGTCGGGATTATTTGCAGAGGCGGTTGCTGAGGTGTTAGCTGAGGCTTACAACATTTGTTCAAATTGACGGCCATTTGCTTGTGCACATAGATTAAGTCTACGTGGGAGAAAAAAAATGTTTGTGTATGCAGAATATAAATTGGTGTAAATGATATGCCACTGGAATTTTAATAAAGCATTATGTGTCATATAAAAGAGTATTTAAATATCGCAGAAAGATTTTCAAGTTAAAAGTATTAAATTTGATTAAAAAACAATGTTTTGGTAAAATCCCTACTGAGACCGCAATGGTAAAGGATACCGAATTGCCACTGGTCTACTGTCACCCGGCGTCAATGAAATATGCCCACCCTCAAAGTTGTTTTAAAAATGCACATGGATTTGTACATCCCTTTAAATGCAAAACTGGTCAGATAGATGTTCTATTGTTTTGTTGTACAAAGCAGGTCCAATCCCCTCAGGGCGCGATATACAACCAATAAATTGAAAAGGATTCGTTAAATCACGATACAAAAAAATGTGTTTTTTTTATAAAGGTTTTAGTATTCAATTTATCATAAGTGGGCAATATATATATATATATATATATATATATATATATATATATATATATATATATATATATAATATATATATATATATATATATATATATATATATATATATATATAAATTGACATTTTCAAGAAAACCGGCTAGGAAGATTATACTTTCTCCAGAGCATTCTGCAACGCATTTGAATTTCTGTCATAATAATTTCGACATAGATTGGTCGGCGGTGATTTTCTCTGAAGATGTTCTCATCATCGCAAGAGGCTCCAGTCACTTTACGGCGCCCCGATAACCAAAGGTATAATCAAAGATACGTTATACCGTTAGCAACAAACGGGCGTGTGTCTACAGGTGTATGGGGATGGATGAGCGGCACTGGACCTGGAGAATTGGTGCAAGTATCTCCGCCAGCGTTTAACTACATTTGATATAGAAGTATTGGAAGATGTTTTTTTTATACCTTCAATTAATATTTTATACTCGGAAGAAGAACCTGATGGACCGATCACTCTTGTTCAAGACAATTGCAGTTTTCATACTGTACGACGGGTTATGGATTGATTCGCAGATACTGCTGGCAATATAGAATTGCTGCGTTGGCCCAGTAAATCTCTAGATTTAAATCCAATCGAGAACTTTTGGGCCGATATGGTAAGGAGTTGAAACGATCATAACTACAATGGCATTCGCGAAAGGACTGTTGATGATTTAATGTTAAATATTCATAGTATTTGGGAAAGTTTTCGTTTTGGAAACCTACGTCAAATTTTAACGGGCGGCATGCGTCGAAGAAAGCAGATTGGTATTGAAAAGGAAGGATTTTATATTAATAATAATAAATAATAAATATCAAAAGGTAGAAAGAAATAGATTTCTTAAATTTAATTCCCATTTTTATCGTTGGAAAAAGACAACGAGTTTGGTAAGTTCAAAAACCGTTTTTTCTATTTCAATTGAAAAACTGACACTTTTATATTAATTCGATTTTTAGCGGTACTTGTGCCTATCAATGATCTATAGAGTTAAAGGATTTTGTATATTTAAATCACAATTAATGGGAGAAGAAAGCAAGCACCGTCTTATCAGGGAAGTAATGAAATCAAAACAATTTGGAAATGCATTGTTACTTGTATTTCTTCTGATCAGTCTAATGATATCGTAGATTAATTGATTTTTTATTTTCGTGCAAAAATTTTATTGAAGAATTCATATTGAAAATAATTACTTCTATTACCAATTCTTGTATGTGAAAATGCAACTGACTGGAGCTGTTTTAAATTCCTTAAAGTAAACGATAATCACATTTAATAGTTATTTATATACCAAGTGAGTTATGGGTACATAACTCCCGTGATTGATAAATAATTTTTTCTCCGATTGACAGCAAATATTAATTTTGCAGACACATATCAATCAGAAAAGTATTACTTTTCCTGCTTAGGCAGCAAAGTAAGGACTTTCCTGCCTAGGCAGCAAAATTATTGTTCTCAATGGGAATAAAACATTTGACATTTTTTGACAAAAACATTTATTAGCAATTATTACATAATACTTTTAACAAGAATTCAAAAAACATATTTTTAGTTGTTATTAACATTAATAGTAAAATTACTACAATTTTGAATAAATAGGCCACTTCTTCTTTCCTCAGATATCGTTCTCTTTACATTCACTATATTACCAGTTTGATTCGCTTCATAAGTAGTTCCTACATTAGTCAAAACTTTTTCACAAATACTGGTTTGACTTGCCATTGAATCCTCAATGTACCTTTCTGCTATAGTTGAGGATTTCCACCCACCATGTCTTTTCAACATTGTTATGTCACCTCCTGAATTTACAAGTAAAGTGGCAGAACTTCTGCGGAGGCAGTGTCCCGTATATTCTTTAGCATTCGGCAACTTTAAATAGACAGCTATTTCTTGAGGTATTTTACCAAATTGATGGATACCAACAAATTGCTTCACGGATTTACCTGTTACGTATTTAAAAATAATCTTGTGTCTTTTAATTCAGCAGGCCGAAGAGCGATATATTTTCGAACAACATCTAAATATTCCATTATTACGAAAGACCTCGAATTTTTCGTCTTCGTGTTTAATAGGGATACCAATAGTTTATTGTTCATATCTTCAATATTTTCTAACTTTAAATTCAATAGTTCGTCGCAGCGACATGAACCCTCAATTCCAAAAATCAATACAACCTAAAGGAATGGATTATTAGTATTTTCACTTTATCGTATAAATATCTTATTTAAAACTTACTTTTGCTAATAAATATTCATCATCTGGAGTATCCAGTATAAAGTTTGTAATGTCTTGTTTTTCGAAAACTCGGGACTTCTTTGCCTTGTAGCCTTCGGATGCCCGTTTTAAATATGCCCGCAACTTCAAATATCTTCCTATATCTACGCCATTTTTAACATTCATAGTTGCCTTCAACATGGAATATACAGACCAAAGTGTAGAACTCTTCATTGTTTTAGATAATCCAGCAAAATAAGCAAGTAATACATTCTCCGAAAAAGTCTTCGCATTTTTCTCCATGCAATAATCCATAAATCGTTTATAATTTCCTTCATATTTCATCCAAGACTTCTCCGGCAAGAAATGTAACTCAATATTTTTTACCAACTCCCTTATTTCTGGAGGAGTAAGTACTTCTAAGTCGCTATCACTGTCTACAATATAAATATACCGATATTTTTCCACAAAAATGTCAGAAATTTCATAAATTGTCAAACTATAATTATTATGGGCATATACATTTCCATAGTAACCAACCATTCCAACAATTGCGATTTCTATCAAATTTTGTTTTAATTTATCACTACAGGAAAAATAAAAAGATTATGGGAATTGTAATAATTTGGAAATACAATATCCTACATATATCATTATAAACAATCGGAGAAAAAATTATATGTTCAACTCGGCAGCAAAGTAGATTGACTGCCTTAGCTGAATTCCTAGCCTCGTTACGCTCGGCTATGAACTATCAGCCACGGCAGTCAATCTACTACTTTGCTGCCTAGTAAAACAAATAACTATTGTCCACCAGTTGCAGTTTTTCATGTGTTTTATATGTTAGTTTTCAGTGACTAAAATCAAATTTTATTCACTAGTAACTAAATTTTATATGGCGAATGAAGTAAACCAAAAATGAAAATATGATCGAAAATTTGTGTTTCATCAACAGCGTATTGATGACAACCGGTCGACGAACCATGACAACCAAGGCCTGGCTGCTTGACTCTTTTTTATACTTTTCTTTAAATAATCTCTTCAAGTTTTTCGTTAAAAAAAATGCAACTGTTGGGCAAAACGTCGTAGATCACACGTAAATGAAATGCCATCATAAGCACGTGAGAATTTGTCGCACTCGCGCGTCAAAAATCTCACTTGCTTATAACAGCTTATTTCACGAACTTGTAATATAATCTACTATTATTTCATACGAATACGTTAAAAATGAAATATGCAAATGAAATTTTTTGATTATTAAAATTAAATGAATGGTTTTCAACATTAAGTAGGCATAATTACTATGGATATAAAAAATGATAAGTTTGCAAATATTTGTTAAAATACGTTAAAATGATTAGAGGGCAGTCATAGATCTATAAGTGCCTAGATACCAGTTCATAACTTCCCAAGGGTGTTATGAACGTGTTTATGGTTACGGTAACTAACCGTTAATTTGCTTATAAAGTATTAATATGAAATAAATTTATTATCTAATTCCATTATAATGCAATAAAAATAAGATCATTTGTTTGGTTTTATAAATTCAGATACATTCAAATTCATTAAAAATATAATTCTACTTTTCATATAACAGATTTTAAAGTCAATTTCGAACCAAAGTATTACGTGTTTCCATAAGAATTCTTTCATTAAAAAACTGGTTGTTTAAGAGAATATCTACATGCCCGTAATATAATGGAAAATTTACCTGACTATTACGATACGTTCTTGATTATTGCTAACATTTAAAGGGTGTCCTGCGTTAGATCGCCTCGGGGGTGTGGGCTTTTTCATTGACGTCGGGTGTACTAACGAATTCGGGTAGAAAATGGTTGCAAACGTGTAAGTGAGTGAATTTATATGTTGGTATTGGATTAATGTGCAGGAAGGAATATGTTGTATATTTTTGCTTGTATAAATGTAACATTGCGCAATAATAAAAATTGAATACGGGTTCAAAGGCAAACAGAGTTGGAATATGATAAATTGTACGGAAAAAGAAATCTTTCGCATGAGAAACTTTGATAAAAAGTCGAGTCAAGTTTTGGATAGTATAAGGAGTGAATTTGAACATGAATATTGGTTTTTCCGAGGAGTTGTGATTAAGTTTGTATAGAAATTCAAGATGGCTACGTTGTTCCTGTATCGTTTCCACTCGGCTGAAAGACGCAACGGATTCTTGTTTGTAAGTGACAATTTTGTGACGTTTGTCAAGATGGCTAACCAAAGGTATTTAAGCTAGAGCATATTAAGGCACAGGGGAGTCGCGCGTAAACTTTGTAAGAGACCTTAAAACGGCCAGTGCTGTTTTTTTGTAAACATGTAATGCTGCAGTACATATAAGTTGACTGCAAAAACCCATATTGGACATGAGTTATTTAAACATTTACGAATAAAAGGATTTATTATGGATTGAAAGGAAATACTAGTGTTTTTATTTCAAGAATTTTAAGTGTGAAGACATTTAAAAGTACAACAGCAAATATTAAGTTAAAAGTGTTTAGTACTGAAGCGTGCGATCTAACAAAGAAACGAAGTAACCCTTTAAATACCGAAATAAATGTGTGTTGATTAAGCTAGATACTAGTGGACATTATTTTCATTAATTGTGGTACATGTGCAATCGTGTTAATAGCACGAACTCAATTACATAGAGACTCCAAGAATTTTAATATTTAAGTGAAAGTAAATATTTCTTGGGACAAACATTTATTCTGAAGGGCATACGGTAAGTCAGATTGCCCATTTGTTATATGCGTGTTAGGTACGAGTGAACAACAGACAGTTACGTTCGTAGAGGCAACGGCCAAATTACTTAGATATTACGGCTGTTTTCTGTTTTCTTTTGTAACTAGTGTGGGTGTATATTAAAGGATTACTTGAAGCAAACCACCCCCTATGGGCATCACGTTACACCGGAAAAAGCATTGCCTGATGTAATTGTAGGAACAATTTTAGATCTTTAAAGGATAGACGTGTGATTATCTTTATTGTTGTGTATTTAGTTAAATTTCATATGAGTAATAAGGATAATCAAACTTTATCTGATTTGATGTATTTATGATATAAGATTTGGGGATTCTAATTTATTTTAATTTTATAAGAATTAGTTTTTTGTGTTGCTTCTCGGAGCAATGCTTGTATATTTACATATATTTGCAAATTGGTCAATATATATCCCTTAATTTACTTACTTTTGTTTATTTTCTTAAGTTGTGATAAAATTTTAGTGCTAACTTTTGTGACATTACATAACGGGTTACACCCTTGAAGAATTAATTAAACTTTGACTGATCGCTCTGCAATTGCTTACTGGGCCAGATAGATCAAAAAAATGTTATTATTGTGAAACGACCTTTCAATAATCTTTCTCTTTATATCGACTCCGCCGATTTCCACTGTAGCTGGCTTGGTAACTTGCTTACATCGGTAAGCCCGCACGACGCCTAGCGGTTTGGTCGTGTAACAATATAATTATGACATCTGGCAATATCAAAATAGTGAAGTTTTAAATACATTTAATAATTATCACCAAAGCTTAAATTTACGGTAGAAATAGAAAAAAAGAACTATAAAATTTCTTTTTTAGATACTATCATTATTAGGGGCCAAAACAAAACAAGAATTGATTGAAAATTATTATTAATTTTATTAAATACATAAATAAAAAGTTTACCTCGAGTAGGATTTGAACCTACGACCTGTACTTTGCTAGAGTACCGCGCTAACCAACTGCGCCATCGAGACTCAAGCCCCAATCAATGCAACTTTTGCCTTTATGTATGTACAACTGATGTAAATTCTAAACATAATGAGAATACAATAAAATTACTTATATTAATGGAATATGGGCCTGCAATATCGCAAGGATTCACACATACCAAAGCAACTTGACTAACATTAAATTATTATAAGTTTTTGTTATGAACGAATAAGTTCAAAGGTAAATATGTAATTAAAAATTGTTATTAATTTTATTAAATTAAAAAAAACTTATAATAATAAGAATTCATTGGTATCAAAAACCTACTCACTGCTGGATACATCAATTTTCATTCTAATCATCCACTTAAAACTGCACTAAGTGTAGTTAATGACACAATTGATAAATATTTGAAAATTTAAGACTCCATTTTTAAGAAAAAACAAATACAAAGAAAAGTGCTTTTATGCAAAATGTAAATAATAAGTAATATTACACATTGTCAAAAAAAAATTCATTGTTTTTATAATAATTTTAAAACAGATGTATCTAATCAAAATTATAACTGAATTTCAATCCTTTACACAAATAAAAAATCTTTAATTTATAAATCTTAAGCTAAATATGAAAGAAAACTAGCTTTTGAGTTACAAAATAAAGGTTCTAAGTTATTTTCAAAATGAACATCTGTTACATAGTGTAATCAATAGATAAATACTATTTACATTACAATCTTTAAAAAAATCGTATAATGCAACATAAAATTAATGTGAGAATTAAACCAAAAGGTACAGCTTGTGAAAACACTAAAATTTTAGACATTGAGAAAATTTCTAATACATCATTACTTTTGGAAATAATGTATATAAAAACTAACAGTCTTTGATATTTCATAAATTTGTTTCAACATCTTAAACAATTCTAAAAGATTTTACTACTACGTGTGTGTGTGTATATATATATATATATATATATATATATATATATATATATATATATATATATATATATATATATATATATAATCAGTTCAACTGGCACCTGAGAAGAATATATATGGGAGTTGTGACACCATCATATACGTAGTGGGACCATTTCGTGGTGCAAGAACGCTTCCTCTCGTATATGGAATCAAGGGGGTCTCAGGAGCATGTACACGAAGTTTCACGATGGCACTACTTGGACCATATATACGAAAAAATTGTGGTTTTAGTTAATGATATAGATATAAAGACGGCGCATCGATCGCAAAGTATAAGTTAAACGTCTAAGTTACAAAACCATCGTTTTGGCACCATCCGATTTGAACCACGTGCAGTGCAAGGACAACCGGTTTTCGTTTACTCCACGTCCCTTTTTACTACTTTATTACCTGACTCAGTAATCCTTTGTATTCGTTACTTAAGATTTTATATACAATTATTTCTTTACAATTGCATTTTGCTTGCAATATTGATAGAAGCAAAGTTTTATTCGAAAAAATGTTTTTACATTTTATAATCTTAGCTTCCGTGGCGGAAATTTACATGCAATTAGTTAAATGCATCATGCGTTTTGCTTATGTCATGTTGAGTTCACTTCCGGAAGTGGATAAAATTCCCTTGTATAATTATTATAAGCAACTTAGGATTGTTTGTGTTCGATTCCATTCTTTAAGCTCAACTAATACGTGTTTCAAAAAATGTTATTTATAGATATCTTTTTGATATATTAGGTATTCAATTTATTTGCAGATATTTAAAAGATTTGTATTGCATAGTACATGCTTACGTAAAACTAAAACAAACATTGTAGACTTTCATACAATTTAGTGCTGTTTACAGTTTTCTTTACCAGAATTAAATGCAAACACGATACCAAATTAAAAATTATTTGATAACGTAATTACGTATAAATTTGAATAAAAACGTCACTAGGTACAGCATCGATGCTCCATAAGTGAATTCTATGCACTTTTCGTGACCAAATGAATTTTGAGCAAGAGATGTCAAAATCGTTATTTATGCACCCATTCTTTCGAAAAGCATTCTAGAGGTAATTTTTATGCTTTTTTCATATATATATATATATATATATATATATATATATAATTTTAACTAAAATATATCAAAATCGTCCTATATGCACCAATTTTGTGGAAAAGACAATCCAAAGGTTTGTATCGATGTCCAGAAGGTAAATTTATTGAATTTTCCGTGACCATATGCATTTTGGCCAGGAAATGTCAAAATCGTTGTTTATCCACTAGTCTAATTGAAAAATCGTTCTAAAGCATTGTCAATTGCCCAATAAATGAATTTAATGCATTTTTCGTAACCATGCGGATTTTGCCCAAAAGATATCAGAAGCGTTATTTATACACCATTTTTTTTTACAAAAAAAGTACTAATGCATTGATGTCCTATGCGTAAATTTTATGCTTCTTTTGTAACCATATGAATTTTGAAAGAGATAACAATTTTGTTGAAAAAGCGTCTCGAGGCATTTATCGATGCCTAGTAAGTAAATTTAATTTATTTTCGTTACCATATGGATTTTGGCCACGAGGTGTCAAAATCGTTATTAATACACCAATTTCTTCAGAAAAACGTCTGAAGACCCAATAACTGAATGTAATTCATTTTCTGTGTATATATTTTGGCATGAGACGTCAATGTCGTTACGTATGCTCCATTAAAAAAACATCCCAACGTGTTGTATAAGTAAACTTTATGTATGTTTTCTGGTCACATATGAACCAATTTTCTGTAAAAAACGTCCAAAATCCTCGTTGCTCAATAAGCAATAAAGTATTTTCATTGATCGCATTGATTTTGACCAAGATATGGTAAAATCTTTATTACTGCAGCAATTTCTTGTGGGAATATGAATTTTTACTAGATGAGAGAATTGTTTTTTTATGAATCAATTTTGTCTACAAAAGTCCCAAAGCGTTTCCTCACTTCCTAATAAGTAAATTTTATGCATTTTACGTTACCATGTGGATTTTGACCAAGAGATGTCAAAATCGTTATTTAAAATCAATTTAATTGGAAAACCGTCCCAAAGTATTGTATTGTTCGTGGACAAATGAAGCTTAGCTAAGATATTAAAAAATCGTTATCTATGTACCAGTTTTGTTAGAAAACGTTTGAAAGCATTGCATTAGTTCCCAATGAGTGAATTTAGTGCATTTTCGGTGAGCATTTGGATTTTGGCCAAGGGATATCAAAATCGTTATTTATGCACGAATTTCTTCAAAAACGTCCCAACGCATTGCATCGATGACCAATAAGTAAATTTCATACATTTTTCGTGACCAAGAGATGTCGGTGTCGTTATTTAAGAACCAATTTTCTTTGGCGTCCAAAAGTATTGCATGGTTGCCTAATAACTTATTTTAAAGATTCTCCTTGATCATATTGATTTTGATATGGAAAAATCGTTATTTATGTACCAATTTTGTTGAAAAACGTCTCAAAGAATTGTATCTACGCTCCATAAGTAAATTTAACGTATTTTCCGCGACCATATGGATTTTGGTGAAAATCGCTATTTATGTAATTTTTGGAAAAACGTCCCAACGCATTGCATCGTTGCATTATAGGTAAATTAAAAACATTTATCTGTAAATACACCAAATTTGGTGTATATGCTCATAATTCGTAGGGAACATGTTTGAATGCGTTGTATCGTTGTCCAGTGGTTGAATTTATATGTATCAAAAATAAAACAAATTTTAGCAATATGTGCAGTATCGTTTCTTATTTCTTCCTTTTAGCATGAAATATTACTTCTCTAAGACGCATTAGATTTAATTGCATTATTGTTATAGATCTTTAATAGTACACAAAGTACGGCAATTATCAGCAGTAATATATTAAGTGCATAGTGTCTTGCCGATAATACTGGCTAACGGGGTAAATGAGCGCTGATTGCGACCAAAATTTGCACGACTGTTAAGCAGGTGTGCAAATTTTCTCAAGAAACAAGCTCGAATGCATTTTTAACCAGTATTATTACATTTTACCTGCCGCAAATGTTCATTAACATAGCCATGGCTGAGAGAAATCGTTTATAAGTGTATTCAGGTCTGCGTCCTAAAGCGACGTCCTACGATAGAACTTATAGGAATAGCAAATGCACAGTTCAGACAGTTGCCATACTTTTGGTAGCATACCAAGTAAAATTGCTAACTATTTGAATTTACCAGAACAATCTCTTTATACGGGACATTGTTTTCGTCGAACGTCCGCCACTGTATTTGCCAACGCACGCAGCAGTAAAGAAAATTTACAACGTCATGGAAGATGTAAAAGCGACCCGATTGCAGAGTACTGTGTTGAAGAATCTGTGCTCAATAAAACTAAAATTGCAGAAACGATTTTAGGTGACAGTTACACCGACAATATAGTGGTTATATCAATAATAATGCTATTAAAGATTCGTCACTTATTAATATAGATAATTGTATTCACCGTTTTTGTAGTTTATTGTAATAAAATGTATCTAATTTTTTAAAATTATAAATGTTTAGGGTTAGGGTTAAGATTTTGTATGCACCATGTCAGTAAAGTGTCTTTACCGAACTCACATGTTACTCACCTTGGTTGCTGCGCTCGCCCGGCTCATCATCTCAGATTCGTCCGATAAAGAATCACTTTACTGACTTGGTACATAAATAACTATCACTTGACTATAAGTTTAATAATAAAGATTGTAAAAAATTTATCTTGTCTATCAAGAAGTTTTAGTTTGTGGTTACCTAGTTATTAAACATGTAGGTACCTGCGCTTTTTTGATGACACGAAGGGATAAGTGTTATATGAGACTTATCAGTTAATTCAAATATGATTGGTGCCAAATTTGAAATTTATGTTATTTCATGGGGTTAGGTTGACTTCCTAAAAATATTTTTAACTGAAGTTATAAGGTTCAATGATATGACTTATTTTGGATTTGATAGTTTAGAAACGATTTCGACTGCTTAGAATGTAATTTTAATGGTATATTAGTTACACAATGGCCTAACTACGTTTCACCTAATTACCTCAAAAAACTTTACTTTCAAACTTTACAAATGAAGTTTAGTTCTCTTGTCAATCTATATTTTACTCTACATTTGCAGTATGACCTTTAAATCAGCTTAGTGTACAAGCGCAGCATGCAGTAACGTTTTTATTCCACTAATGCACTAAATAATTACTTTTTACGATTAATTCAATGAAACTTGAGGATATTCGTTCATTCCAAACCTTTTTTTTTTTTTTTGTAAAATTTTACATATATTTCAGTTATTATTTAAAATACCAAATTAAATACAATATAACTATATTACTTATTTTGGTAAACAAAAAAAGCCTTAAATAGATTTAAAGATTAGTAAAGATTAGCAGTAGGCGAATGTACCCACAATTTTCATATTTTCATTCTTAAGCCGGATGTATCTATTCTGTGCTTGATGACTCCGTTGTTACTAATGAAATTCATTTTAATTTTGTACCAGTTTCTTCTAAAATTAAAAGATAAAGGTGATTTAAAACTTTTACGCAATTTAACTAATTTCACCATAAGAATATGTAACATTTCTGCGCAACTAATTTTTTTAACGTAATATTAAAATAATAGTAGCTAGATATTTCATTAAGTATATTTCAACATGATCTAGGGCCCGTCAGTCAGATAGTCTTTAGGATAAATATAGTTAAAGAAGTGTTAAACTTTGTACCGACACGTTAACAAAAACGACTTAAACTAAAATAATGACGATTATGTTGGAAACGTCATCAACTTAATTATTTTATTTTTCAGATATTGTAAACAGTACATTAAAATATTTTCTGAATTTGTAGTCACGATACACGGTGTTAATTAAATTCACATAATCAAACATATAAAAAGATTTAGATCTGTTTTAGTTTATATTTAATTTTACACATTAATAAAGTATTTACGCCATACACGTAAAAACGTTATTAAAATTTGGTTTCTATTATTTTAAAAGCGATAAACGTATTTAGATTATAGCCTATAAGCCTAGTACTATTTTTTTACAGGTACCTGGATAAACTACAATACGTACGAAAAAAGAACTTATTTGTTGTGTAGGCTTTGTAATAATTCATAATAACATTTTTATGAGGCACTTAAAAATATTTAGAAATTCGTATGCGATGTACCTGGTTGATGTTTACTCATACAGCTATGGAACAATATTATCGCGGGTCTGACTTACATTAAGTAAAACAAAGACAGTACAATCAGTTCACGTGCTAAGTGAGATAGAGTACACAACAGACTAAAAGCGCAGATGCCATACATACGTCTTTTGGGTAGGCTAGTATCAATGACACATTTAATTGCTACTGTCAACGAGAATTGAAGATCAGTGTTTTTGCAAGCCCGACACAATACTCATGAATTCCACTGAAGAAAAAATGCAGATTATTAAGTGGTATTATTCAGGAAGTACTGCACAAGAAATAATGGGCAGGTTTTCTTTTTCCTTTGAAAACAGGCAAATTTCATCAGAACGTACGATTATGCGTGCTGTTTGTAAATTTGAAAGATGTTGATGTTTAAATAATTGTAGAAAATGCAGTAGCATTGATGCTAATGATGGTGAGCATCCTGGTCGTAACTTAAACGATGAGCGCGAACTCCAAGAAATTGCAGTGTGTATTTTAGCAGAAACTAATTTCCCGTGCAATAGTACAAAAATTGCTTAAGAAATGAATATTGAACCAAGAACAGTTCGCAATATCTTGAAAAGGAATAAATACCGTTGCTATAAGTTAAAAACTATACAAGAAATTTTTCCAGAAGATCATCAAAAGCGTATGGAATTTTGTGAAGATATGAATCGGGCTAATGAAAACGAAATATTTATTCAAAATGTTTTGTTTACGGATGAGTGTTCTTTTAACTTACATGGCCATCACAATCCATCTGTCGCTGTTGGTTACTCTCGGGAAAAAAACACATTAGTATTACTTACAGGACACAATACTCGCAAAAAGTTAGTGTGTGGGCAGGAATTTTAGGCATTTCCATAATTGGTCCATTTTTTATCAACGGAAACTTGAATGCGGTCAAATATTTAGAACTATTGAGAAGCGAAATAGTTCCAGCTGTTCAACGCCTCATACTGCAATGAGAGTTCAACAGTTTTTGGAAACTTCGTTATATTTGGTTTCATATGAAGAATCTATAGAAGAATAGCTTACCTAAAATTGAATTGTCTTGTGTATACTTTTTGCCATAAGCTTGTTGGTTTTTGAAATATTTACCGTGTGTTCGGTACCTCTTTGATACTTAGCTTTTGTTTATTACCGTACAGGAAACTTTCATTAAGAAAGCTTATCCAAAATATAGTTGTCTCTAATAAATGTTTTTTGAAATTATACTTAATGGTTTTGAAATATTCATTAAATACCTTTAGCGCCTTCTATAAAGTACCCTTATTTGTGAAAAATACACACACACACACACACACACACACACACACACACACATACGCACACACGCGCACATGCAAACATACACACACAGTCACACGCATACGCACATGCACACGCACACACGTACAAAATCACACACGAACACGCACACGCACGCGTACAGGCACACGCCCATGCACACAAGTTGAAAAGGTCTAAATGGTTTCAAAAATGCTGAAAACCCATAAATCTATGCAAAACTGCATTTATTTGTTTCACGTGAACAACGCATGGAGCTTCGCGTATAAGAAAGCACAAATCATGAACTTTAGTAATAGCGTATCACAAAAACATAAGCAATCTTTTTACAATAAAATCGATAAAGAAGTAGAGTTATTTGACAAATCGTACGTAACAATGGTCATAAAATTTAGTTTTTTCTATAACTATAATATATAGTCAATGCTCATTACATTGATGTCATAAATCCTAGCATTATTAATAATCAGCTAGTAAATACAGACTTACAAACATGGTAAACGAAATGGTATCCACTAATATAAAATCTTATAATTAATGTTTTTCCCATTGGAATATGACCAAGCATTTTTAACGGAAATACTCAATGAATATAGATATGAATATGTCCGAAACAGTATGGTGTGTCCAGTACCAAAACGTCATAAGATATAGTTTTTATATGGGGGTTTTTTGGGATGACAAATTCAAATCTTTTCTGCTAAAAAAAGTGAAGTTGATAGAGCAGACACATAAGTAAACAACTAAGAATCCCTATTGTTAAACCTGTCAAAAGAATACCCTCCGAAAGTGTGTATGCATCATTAGTTTTAAATGCGTTTTTCTCGGAAAGGGTTGCTCCTAGCGACTTCACTAAGATATGCCTTTTTTTAGCAGAAAAGATCGATTCTTCTAGTCCAAAATGGTATACAGTGTAGCACAAAAAAATTGCGACGATTTAAATGGGTCGAAATGGTTGCCGCTGGCGCCCCCTAGAAACCACAACTAAATGGACCATAAATTTAAATTTGTCATCCCAAAAAACCTCCACATACGAAATTACATGAAATTATTTCGAAACAGTCGAAAGATATTGAAGAAAACGCGATTTCTTTTTTCAACTTTGACACCCTGTATCTCGGAAACGAAGCATTTCCAGACCCATGTACATATGAACTTTTTGCTTAGAATGATGAGTTCTAGCACTCCTTTAATTATGGCGGATTAGATAAGATTCACCCTGTATATATATATATATATATATATATATATATATATATATATATATATATTACAGGGTGTCCGGTGAGAACTGTACAAACTGAACTGATATGTTCCTTGGGTCAATTTAAGTAAAAAAAGTCCCATAAACATAGGTCTGATTCGCAATAGTTACCCAGATACAAGCGTTTCAAGTTTATAAATGATCACATATTTTTTCAAAAGTAATTATTATTAGTCAACTGGAAAAACAAAACCGAAACAATCTGTCATTTATTCGTTTGTGTTCTAATAATGACAAAGTGGATTGTAGTAAATTAAGTGTAAGACGTTCCTCAAACAAAAAAGGTCCAATAAGTTGATCGTCAATCATACCACACCATACATTAACAAAAAAAACCTTCGCTGAAAGTTAGCTTCTGTTGTACCATGTGGATTTTCATCTGACCACAAATGAGAATTGCGTGTATTGTTCACTCCATCTCTAGTAAATTGCGCCTCGTCACTAAATAAAATGAATGGAACTAGTTGTGGATTTTCTTGTAGCCACTGGCAGAAATTCAACCGCAAATCAAAATCTCCAGGTTCAAGGTGCTGAACGTTTTGTGTATGATAGGGATACAAAAGCCCATCATGTAATGTTTGCCATACTGACATACGGGGGACTCCCGTTCGAGAAGAAATTCTTCTAACACTCAACCCTGGACTCCGATCAACCATCTGTAGAATGGTTTGTTGCTCATTCAGATTTAACTCCACAGGACGATCAGATCTTATTGAAACTGATGGAAATGAACCATGAGTTCGAACGTGTTGAAACACAGAAGAAAAGGTTTGGTGATTTGGAATCCTCCTGTTGGGAAATCTTCGTTCATATTCCCTAACGACAGCTCTCGCATTTCCATCACAAAATCCATAAATGTAAATGATGTCAGCATACTCTTCGTTAGAAAATTGAAAAGGCATTTTAAATTTAAATTACACTTAATTTACTACAATCCACTTTGTCATTATTAGAACACAAACGAATAAATGACAGATTGTTTCGGTTTTGTTTTTCCAGTTGACTAATAATAATTACTTTTGAAAAAATATGTGATCATTTATAAACTTTAAACGCTTGTATCTGGGTAACTATTGCGAATCAGACCTGTGTTTATGGGACTTTTTACTTAAATTGACCCAAGGAAAATACCATTTCAGTTTGTACAGTTCCTCACCGGACACCCTGTATATATATATATATATATATATATGGGGCGATTGGTAGGTAAAGGCCAAAGATGAAACCCCATGTACAATATTTAATTCTGAAACGGAAACTAAGAATAAGTTTTTTTTTAATTTTCCATTATTTTCGATATGTTTGAGTATACGGTTTAGCAGAAAAATAATTATTAAGCAAAGTAGTACACGCTTCAAACTTAGTTATAGGATGTATGTTTGGACAGTTTGATTCGGATATAAATAGATTAACCTTTGTTTAAGACAAAATTAACAGCAATGAAAATACTCAAAAGGTATTTTACAACAGATGTTAAAAACGCCACCATTTTAAGGAATACATGCCTGACAACGCCGTATTAATGAATTGTATACCGATTCATTGATTGGTATGTAAAGGCTAAAAATGTGAATCCATGTACAGGGTGTCCCAACGATAGAGTAAAGTAAGTTTATGCTTAACTAGAATTATTTGTGTAAATATTGTATGGACCATGGGGTAGAGGCAAGAAGTGTGCATTTTTTTAAAATATTGGAAGTTATACAGGGTGCGCCAGAAAAACAGGACGTGAAAAAGTATGATTTTTTTAAATAGAACACCCCGTATTTGATTTTAGTTTTTAATTCTACGTGTCCATACAAACATATTTTGTCATACAAAAGATTGGCTGAAAGTTTTTAGTTCTTGAGATTTTCGCGTTTAAAGATTATTATGGTCATTTTCGTGGGGTTGATGAATGGGCAATTGTTCCGTTATTTCACAATCAAAAAATTGATATTTCGTGTGAAAAATGAGTGATATTATACTAACGTTTAGACCGAGTAGTATTTCTAATTTTCTCAACAGGGTGTTTGTTATAACCATTCAAATTTGAAAATTCTCAAATTAAAAAAAATCAGTTTTTTTTAATTGCACACCCTATATATTTTTATTTCATTTTATTCGGGATTAAAAAATCTATCATTTTTGTTAAATATATCCTATATCTATTTTTGATAGTTTTCGAGGAATTTCGATTTTTTCACACTAGCTACTTTATTTTCGATAACATTGCATTGCATGGATCTTGGTAGCCATGGAAAATAATAATTGCGTTACTAAGATACAAAGGTTTCCTACTTGTCAAAATAAACACATATTAAATTTGTCGTTTTCGCATTTAACTTGTTATCAATTCTTGTATCAATTATGGATTATTCGATAAATGAATTAATTGATATGATATACGTGTTGGGCGAGGCTGAAAAAAACCCTTTATTGACACAACGAATCTACAAAATGAAATATCCTGAACGTCGAATACCTACTACTGTTGGCTTGGAAAATTTGATGGATAGATTTGATTCTAGCGGTAGTGTTAAATACTTCAAACGTAAAGTTGTTAATAAAAGGGCAGCTAATGAAGAAAAGAACTTGAAATATTATTAAATATTCAAGAAAATCCCCAAGTGAGTTCTACAACATTAGCGACGATATGTGATACCTCCAAATCAAACGTGAATCGAACAACGCTGAAGTATAAGTACCATCCCTATCACATTGAGCTTCATCAAGAATTGCGAGAAGAGGATTTTGCAAGACGAATTGAATTCTGCAATATCATTAATCAACGGCTGCAATTAAATAACAACTTTTTGTGCTCCATAATGTTTTCCGATGAGGCGACGTTTAAAAGCAATGGGGCTGTAAATCGGCATAATATACACTATTACGCCATTGATAATCCATTTTGGTTACGAGAAGTTCAAAACCAAAATCATTGGTCACTAAATGTGTGGTGTGGTATACTTAATGACCAAATTATCGGTCCCTATTTTTGATGATCCATTAACGGGCCGCAGCTATTTGCATTTCTTACGTGAAGAATTGCCTGTGTTACTTGAGGATATCAATTTAGAAGGACGACTAAATATGTGGTTGCAACAGGATGGTGCACCTCCACATTTTATCGGGACGTAAGGGAATTCTTGAACCAGCAATACCCGGAGAAATGGATAGGACGTAATGGCTTTATATTATGGCCACCCAGGTCATGCGATTTATCTCCACTGGATTTTTCCTATGGTGATACATAAAAGATCGGGTGTATATTATTAAACCTACAACAAGGGAGGACATGAAAATAGAATTCATGAAGCTTGTCGCACAGTGACCCCTCTTATGTTATCCGAAGTGAGACAGAACATGAGAAAAGGCTCAATATGTGTATTCAGCAAGAAGGCCGTCTATTTGAGCATTTACTAAGACGCAATGTTGAATAATTATTGAATTACTGTTTCTCATTAATAAAAACTGTTAATATTCTCGCTTAGGTGGTTTGTTTTATTTCGTCGCAATTGTTTTCCATGGCTACCACGATCCACAATAATGTTATAGTATCGTATGTAACGTAGCTAGTGAGAAAAATCGAAATTCCTCGAAAACTATCAAAGATAGATATAGGATATATTTGACAAAATGATAGATTTTTAATCCCGAATAAAATGAAATAAAAATATATAGGGTGTGCAATTAAAAAACTGTTTTTTTAATTTGAGAATTTTCAAATTTGAATGGTTATAACAAACACCCTGTTGAGAAAATTAGAAATACTACTCGGTCTAAACGTTAGTATAATATCACTCATTTTCACACGAAATATCAATTTTTTATTGTGAAATAACGGAACAATTGCCCATTCATCAACCCCACGAAAATGACCATAATAATCTTAAAACGCGAAAATCTCAAGAACTAAAAACTTTCAGCCAATCTTTTGTATGACAAAATATGTTTGCATGGACACGTAGAATTAAAAACTAAAATCAAATACGGGGTGTTCTATTTAAAAAAATCATACTTTTTCACGTCCTGCTTTTCTGGCGCACCCTGTATAACTTCCAATATTTTAAAAAAATGCACACTTCTTACCTCTACCCCATGGTCCATACAATATTTACACAAATAATTCTAGTTAAGCATAAACTTACTTTACTCTATCGTTGGGACACCCTGCACAATATTTAATTCTGGATCGAAAAATAAGAATAACTTTTTTTTAATTTTCCTTAGGTTCCGAGATATTTGAGTAGAAAGTTGTGCATAAAGCTAATTATTTAAGTTGTGCATACCTCAATTCTATGCAGTTATCGGATTTAAATTATACAGGATGGATACTCTTAAGTGGAATAAATTTTGTAACTCAAAGAGGTGAAGTTCGGGAGAAAAATCATGGTAGGCTTTCTTTATAACTGTTTCCAGCCCTCAATCTGGGGGTTACAGTTTCTCCATATATCCACCCTCGGAGGTGAAGCCGCCCCTAGCTTTTGTTTCACTGATACACCGTGTGAAAGCTTCTATTAAGAGGAATACAACGAAGTATTTATTTTCTAAAAATTTTAAACATTATTTTGTTAAACAGAAAAATCAAAATTAAAAATAATAAACAAATAAACGCACTCACTTAGCAAAGGATGTTTCATTTGAGAACTTTCTTAAACTAAACTACGATTTAACGACTTCTGTGCAAAAAAAATCTGTTCTTATAGATTACACTCATAACTTTAAAGATGTTCTAAATGGTGCCCATTCGTTTCTTGACAAAGGTGATAAAAACCATTTCTCACGTTTTGAAACATGTCTTGTGGAATATTTCTGATTTCTACAGTAATTCTGTCCCTCAGATCTTGAAGATCGGTTGGTAATATAGCATAAACCTTACTCTTCAAATATCTCCATAAAAAAAGTCAAGGGGATCAAGATCCGGGGATTGTGGCGGCCATTCTAGTGCACCTCTTCGATCAATCCATCTATTCTGCCCACCAAGATTACCATTCAGAAAAAATGGCCCTACCACTCGATCTCCAACAATCCCAGCCCATGCGTTTAATTTTTGTGGATGTTGCGTGTGAGTTTCACGCATCCAAATAGGAGTTGTGGTCAGACCAACAACGACAATTGTGATGGTTCACTTCACCATGCAAAGAGAAAGTACATTCATCCGAGCAGAGAATCCATTCCAACTGTATGTGAACATGGTGAATGAAGTCCATTATTCGTTCACAAAACTCAAATTGTCGGTCTGCATCTTCATCAGTCAATTCTTGTAGCATTTGCATCTTGTAAGGGTGCAGTTTTTAAAACCTTTAAAACAGTTCTATGACTGACCTCATTATCGCGCACTAACTGTAGTGCCGAAATGATGGGGTTTTCTTGAATAGCTAACAAAACGTTCGTCTTTGTATTTTCATCAACTGTCTCTCTTCTTTATCTTGGCAGATTCCTGACATGACCCAATTCTCTATAGCTCCTTTCTATTTTGCTAAATGTGCCTTGAGAATGCTGCGGTAAATCGGGATGGTTTGCTTGAAATAATTCAGCTACCTCAGCTTGAGTGGAACTTCGGTCACCATATCCGATCATCATTAATAACTCAATGCAAATGACTCCCGTTAAATAAACCATACTAAATAATTTACTACGATGTGAAGATGTGAAAACTACACTACAGGAATGATTTACTTAAATACACGAGCAAAGAAAAATACAAGGAACAGACAATATGTAATTTACTAATGTTGACGCTAATAAATCAAACAGGTAACTAAAATCGAGACTAAAACACAGAAGATTAAGAGCGTTTTTCATCAACGGTAAGATCTGGCTTGCTGAAATAATAAATCCACGTTATCAATACGGCACATTTTTATCTACCGACTATTCAAGCATCGTCGAAATTAAAAAGCATTTAGTGAGTGTAAGAAACACAGAAGATAAAGATTTTTTTCCTTCAACGACAAGATCAGGCTTGTTGCGATAATAAATGCATGCCATCACTACGGTACATTTTCACCTACCGACATTTCCATCATTTTCAAAATTAGATACCATTGGGCCAGAGAAAGTTGTTCATTTAGGTTTTTCAATTTATTTTTCAAATGCCCGAAAAAATAAATACTGCGTTATGTTCCTCTTAATGCAAGCTTTCACACGGTGTATCACTTGACCTACCCTTACATTTGATAAAAAAGTTAGGGGTGGCTTCACCTCTGGGAGTTGATATATGGAGCAGCTGTAACCCCCAGATTGAGGGCTGGAAACAATTATCAAGAATAATAAAATACGTATCTTTTGTGGGGTTTTTAATGGTGTACTTTAAATTATACAATCTAAACGTTTCGATAACACTTACAGTTATCTTCGTCAGTAGTAATGTTTGTTAGAAATTGTTAAAGATGTAAACAATTTTGTCAAATTTGAAAAATTAAAACATAAACATAAGCCTGCTATTAATATAACATTATTATAAAATTATAAAGAATGCCTATCATTTTTCTCCCGGACTTCACCCCTTTGAGTTACAGAATTTATTCCACCTAGAGCATCCACCCTGTATATGATACGTTCACTGATACATACACACACATATACATCTTGGGTGTCTACTGCGTGGACGGAGGATTGCTCCTTAACTATTAGTGATAAGAAACCCAATTTTGGTTTAGTAATACACGATTATTGGACCTACATTCTAAAATTCTAAAAATATTTAGATATATACAAGGTGATTGACAAAAATATGCTTACCCAAACCTGTGTTCTTTTTAATAGAACACCCTGTATATTTTTGCATTTTTGGGTTCACTGTTACATTTAGAATAAAAGTATAGAAATTTGTATCGGTATCACTAACCGTTCTGCAGATATCGTCACTTTAGTACCAACATAGAATTAACTTTGGAACCACGATGCGAGCGTTGTCACCACGATTTTGTAAATCTGTTTATACCACCGACTATTAATAATGGACTACTAACAAACGAACTGGAAAATTTTTCGAAAACATGTAAAACTATACAGAATTAACTTACGCGAAATGTAATGTTTCTCAATTTTTTCAAATACAACACCGTGTTTATTTTTTCACATTTCTATTCCCCGTGAGAAGTAAATACTAATTGATAATAGGTTTCATAGCCATAAGACGGACCATTCTTGAGATATTGACGGTTTTACGTAAAAATATTCTAAAATACAAATTTACAATGACAATAGAATTCAACAAAACAAATCATGCAGGCTAGCCGCTCGTAATAAAAAGGAACAATTGAATCTATTGTTTTGACGTTTGTATAATCATTAAAATATTGTTCCATTAGTTTGTGTGTTTGTGGATTGTCGTTTTGTCAATTTTTGTATAAAGTGAATTTTTCCAAAGAAGAAATTGTCGATATGATCTTTATTTACGGCGAAGCTCAAAGAAATGCTTTGCTGACTACCCGTTTGTACTGTCAACGATACCCAGAGAGGAGACAGCCGCGGAAAGAATAGTTTATGAATGTAGCTAAGAGATTTATAAATTCTGGAATTGTGTGTTATCCCAACCGCGCAAAAACAAGTCCAAATGAAGAAATTGAGTTCCAAGTTGTGGCATCTCTTGTAGAAAATCGCAGATTAGTACCAGAGAGCTAAGTATACACCTAGACCTAAACAGAAAACCAGTTCGCAGCTTTATTAAAAAAAAACAAATTGCATCCTTATCATAGCGAGCATCCTCAAGCTTTAAGTGATATAGATTTTCAAAATCGTAAATCTGTCTGCCAATGGGTAACTACTAAAGGCAATGAAGAACCCAATTTTGTTAATAATATTCTATTTACGGATGAGGCAACTTTTCACAATAATGGCGATATGATGGGAGTCTTACTGGAGAAAGATATTTACAGTTTTTGGAAAATGATTTACCCGAGCTTCTGGAAAATATCGAGGTAGATAATATTCGTACGATGTGGATTCAACTGGATGGCGTCCCTCCACGCTATGCAATCAACGTTAGGCAATATCTCGATAGATATTATCCGATGAGGTGGTTAGGACGAGGTGGTGTGCAAAATAGGCCAGCGAGATCACCGGATCTTACGCCCCTTGATTTCTTCGTTTGGGGCTACGTTAAGGAAAATGTTTAGCAACATCCTCCCACCACAAGCGAAGATATGAAAAATAGAATTACAGCTGCGTTTCAATCCATTTCGCCTCTAATGTTGTTGCGAGTGAATCTTTCGTTTACCGAGCGAATTGCAAAGTGTTTAGCTAGGCGTGGTCAGAATTTTGAACATTTAATTTGAATTTATAGTTTTATTCGTTTATGTTTACTTATTTGTAGGTGTAGAGAATTATTTTATTGTTTAGTTATTAATTAAGCTTTCCTATGAGTTAAAGAATTTATTTAGCATTCGTATTATCTTATTTGCTTTGGATTTTGTTTTATTTGTTCTTTTGTATATCAATCTTTTCAAATAAAGCGTCAATATGTCAAGAAGAGTCGCATCGTGGTTCCAAAGTTTACTCTATTTCGGTTTTAAAGTGGCGATATCTGCAGAACGGTTAGTGATACAGATACAAATTTTATGCTTTTATTCTAAATGTAACAGTGAAGCCAAAAATGGAAAAATATACAGGGTGTTCCGTTAAAAAAAGCGCAGGTTTGAGTTGGAATATTTTTGTCAATCACCCTGTACATACCTAAATATTTTTAGAATGTTGGTCCAATGATCCTGTATTACCACACCAAAATTGGTTTTGATATCTCTAATAGTTTAGGAGAAATTCTCCGCCCATGCAGTAGACACCCACCCTGTACATATATTTCAAAGGACTTCAACAATTTGGTGAAGTGGTTAAGGAGTTACACATTACATGAGATTTAAGTGTTGAAAATTACCGTTTTTAGAACGCGCGATATTCAAATACACTGTTAATACTTTTCTATATTGCTTATGCGTAAATTGCTAAAAATTGTTTGGTATTTATAGTTTTGTTACAATTAAAGCTAAATTACATCGAAGTGCTTTTTACAAACTTCTTAGATACGTTTTGAACTATAACGGGTTTGTTACTCTGTATAACAACTAACAGAAAGTGCATTTCTTGAAAGTACGAATCAACATGTGTGATAAGCAAACAAAAATATGTTGATAGAACAAAAATATTTATTTCATATTAAAAAGCATTAAGTCATAAACCAGAATAAATAATATAAATAAATTTAGTATAATTTATTATAATTTATTCAGTCTAGTCTCACTTTAAGTTGTGCTATCGTGTAAAAATTCCGCAAATGCTAGTTTTTATAGTGTAGGTAAACGTAACGAAACCTACTTGAACAAAACTATTAAACACATTTATTATGGTAGAACTACATTACGTATTAGAAAATTCAAGTCATTGAATGTTAAACACTTTAATTTTTTCTTTTTGTTTTTAATAGTAAATATTAAAATCTTGAGGGCAAGGCATAATACTTTTCTATTTGAGCACGTGACAGACTGTACACGATATGAATACGTATATTAATACAATTTGGCGTGTAGAATTTTAATAGTTCTCTAACAAGAAACTAACGAACACCCACAGTTTATATCTTATTTTATTGTATAAAAGTTCCTAAAATAATTTAAAATTTTACATTTGTTTGTACTTAAAGGGACGTCACGTGTCATATATTGATAGCTATCCGTTTGTTAATCAGTAGGAGGCAAATGACAGTTTACTTATCCGTCAATCTCACCGTCTCCTTGATTTGTCAAATTCTAAAAACGTCAGTAACGTAAATGGATACATTTATTCCCGTCCCTACAGTAAAAAATAAACTAACGATATACAATGTTTTTCTAAATATACTTTCACTATTTCACATAAGGGGTGATTTTTTAATGCAAGATAAAACAAAAATATTTGCAGAAAAAAGAAATAATTAACTATATTAAACGATCGTTTCTTGACTAATTCTACTTGGAGTAGGTATATTTAAAAATTCTCTTTATTAAAAAATCATGCTCAACCACTCCTCTTCTCAGATAATGTTTTCTCTAATAACTATAATCATGCAGAGTAAATATATAATCAAATTGATGCTAGGGCCTGGTTGAACACCCACGCATCAAGCAGGTTTTACTTGATCCAATAATACACTGTTAAAACTTTCTAAATAATTTTGAAATTTTAGAAGCCAACGGCAAGTTCGCAAATATAAGTAATAGCAATTTTTAATTATGTAAATAATTTTTTAAAAAGTTTAATTGTAATGAAACTGACATATTTTATAGCACAATTCCAAGACTTTATATTTAATTAATACAGTATTAGTCATAGTGTTGTAGTTCCAATGTAAAGGATATTAAAAATAAAGTAATTATTGCTAATTTTGATCCTAACTTTATTTTAAAGTAATGATTTACGATACTACGATACTAATTAGTGGTATCGTTTATAAGTAACCAAACTTTAACCTTTAATTCATTACATAATACATTATATAAAATTCTATTATTACGTAATTTATTACATAGATCTAATTCATAAAAACGTTTTTAATGAAAACCAATTTCATCTATCCTTTAACAAAAAATGGATGAATCATGATAATACATCAATGCCCGCATTAAACGTTAATATAATCAAAATCATAAGTATTTGGCTTCACGTGATCACTTCCACAAGTACGTATCTAAGACAAAAAAAATGTCACAATTTGCTGTATTCTTACATTTTAATTTAAAAATATACGGCGTGGAACAAAATACGACCTGCCAACCCACAAAACGGAAATAATTTTAATAAAAATTTTTTTAGGGCAATTATGCAACCTCCTTTATCATAAGTTCATGATGAAAATAGACAACATTGCAAAAATAAAAACAATGATCTATGTCAAACACACGTTTAAAACTTCATGTCAGATAGAAGTTAATAGACATATTGACGCTAACTTAAAAAATGTTCCAAAGCCGCCCGCTTTTATAAAAATATTGATAATACCGTTTAAGCATTGAAGTACGTACGCATTCTCGTTCTGTAGTTACCATGGGTATTAGCATACACACGCACATACACACGCCCACGCAAACGCACACGTACACGCACACTCACACGCACACGCACACGACGACAGTAAACGAAATCTAAGCCTTCATATGTATATGTACGATTGAAAGTAAAAACGCTATATTTCAGTTATTAATCCCGTGCACAAGTGCACACACGCGAACGCGCGCGCCAAGAAGAAAAGAAGAAAATCACTATTATTTTCTTCAACCCACAATAAAACTATTTATTTATGAACGTCTATATATGATTAATGCTGAAGCTACAATTCCATAAACAAAATCCAAAACTGACCACTCTAATGGTCTCTCCAAAGCAATACGTACGCAATCTTTACTTAACTTTCACCCATCGATTCTGACTGAACTATCCTTTCAATTTGGCACTCGCTTATATACCTTCTGCCCGCCATATTACCAAATCGTCACAATATAGTCACATCAAAATTCACCAATCACAATCGAGACCTCACGCGTTTCCTTGCCGCGTCGAATATCTCAAAGTGGAATAAGATGCAAACGATGCGAAATAAACATAGCCATTTTGAATTTTAAATTCACTCTCCGAAAAAACCATTAATTGCAATTACATTTACTCTGTACATTATTGAGATCATATCTCAGCTTTCTGTGCAAATTTTGCATGCGAGCGATCCCTATTTCCACATAATTTGGAGAACTGCCTCACAATCTAACAACTTCATTCTTGAACTTGCATCAAATTTTCATTATTGCACATTACAAAAGTTTTACAAAAAAAATATGCATACATATTCTTACTGCACGTTAATACAATATCAATATGTTATAAACTCACTCACTCATACGTCTACCACCATTTCTTTCAATACTTTCAACACGAAAATCTTTCTACAACATTCAAATATTCTTTCATATGATAACTAATGCTTCATTAAATTCCAGTGGCGTATCATTTACACCAATTTACACTCTACATTCACAAAAAACTTTTTCGTGCACTCTCTCCATTTACATTCAAAATAAGTTCCATACGTTATCACCTTATGCACCTACACGTACGTTGGAAGATAAAAAAACGCTATATTTGAGTTATCGAGGGAGGGGGAGGGAGGGGGAGAGAGAGGGAGGGAGGGAAGAGAGAGAGGGAGGGAGAGAGAGAGAGAGAGGAGAGAGAGAGAGAGAGAGAGAGAGAGAGGGATCGTGACCAAACGGAAAATGAGCTTGCCCTCAATGAGCAGCAATACTATAAAAAAATAATTTTAAGTTGCAGTATTTTGTTTCGGTGTCGACTCCTGGGCGGTTGTCCGTGCCAGGGGTTGTAAACGGATTCGGGCGCCACTCAAAGATAAGATAATGTCCAGGCGGTCTTTGTGTCCAAAAGCAACTTTTGCTATTAGTATTACAACAAATTAAAAATGTACTTATAAAGCGAGTATCTATTAACTTTAATTATATTAATCAAGTTTAACTACTCTTTACCTCATACTCAAAAAATGCAGCTTCGATCTGTATACTTAACGTAGTGAGAACGAAAGATAGAAATTCGACCGTGGTACTTGCCTATATAGAATAATAAATATTAAAAGAGGGAAGCTGGAAATTCCAGGTTTCCCTCGATGAGGTAGCAGCGTATCACGTTGTTTCATATTAATATTAAATCAATTACTCAATTAATACTTATTTGTCATGCTAAAATTGTTATTTGTGAAATGACGTAACGATTGATATAAAATTTTGCCTGTTTCTACTAATAAAAAATACTTATTCTACAGAATGTTTTAATAATTACGTACACTTTTGTTTAATTATAACTCAAGCTTTACAGAAGTCTATTGCTCCTTGCACATATGTTACGGGTTAGAATGTATTGCTATAATAGTTTCTTTTGCACAATGGGAACGAGATTACAGTTCCTAGTATAGTTGTTTACCTGGATCATGCGATAGAAATTATTTCAGGTTTTACTTTAATTATTTAGATAGAAAATGTTATTTAACAATGTAATTTTCCAAGAAATCTATTTAAAAGAACGGTGTTAATTGTTAATTATTTTATTAATTTAAGGCTCTGTTAATTATATTGATAGGGTTTTAAATTCTGTTTTGAATACTTTAGTTTACTTATCTCTAACTAATATTAATATAAGAGGTTTTGAATGTAATTTTCCATTTAGAAGGTGCGTTTTAATACAAACAAAATTATTATTTATCAAGCTTTAATTTCGGAATAAAAGAGAAAATTTCTATTTATAATTAACGGTAATCTCTTAACTTAATTTTGATTCATCACAAATACTTTTTATTCTGAATAGCTAAACTCTAACACTATATTTATTTGACATTCATTACGAATCACGGTATAATTATTTATAATACTTACACTCACGCACACACGCACAGACGCACACAACCACACGCACATACTCACGCACTCACGGACGGAGGGGCGGACAGATACATACACGCACACCCGTACGCACAGGTATCATGGCGAATCTTGGCCAAACGTTGTAAAATGAGCTAATAAGTCGATTTAGCGGTAGTGAAAAAATGTTGATTGCACCCTATACCTAAATGTACGTTGGAAGGTAGAAAACGCTATATTTGAGTTATTAACTCATGCACACGCACGGACACGCGCAAGCGCACACATGCGCGCACTTGCACGCGCACACGCACGCAGGCCTATTTTGTACAATTATTAATATAAAAAATGGTTAAGGGTTGTACGTTTAAGATGAATTGAGGTGATTAAAATAGGCATTACGAATAGGATATTACGAAACCCTCTAGAAATTATATTTTTTCAGTTACTGGATTGTAATGATCTTAAACTCATTACCTCCTCCAGTAATCAAAATCAAAGCCTTATTGTCAAGCTACTTCCGTAAGTAGACCTCTGCTTGTTTATTAGTCCGCCTTGATTGCTCCCCTTCTCCCGATTCTTTTCTTTTATAAACACATGCGTGCGAGCCTCTTGCTATTATTCAGATTCCATTTGGTACATACAAAATCTGAAAAATTGTTTGCGCTATATTTAATTAGTTAACTTACCGTTTACCTTTTTTGTGTTCCTCGCTTACTTATTAAAATTTATTTTTTTCCTGCAACCGAACTAGATTTCAAACATGTACCCATTTTCCCGTATCTCCGCTATTACAAAAAATAGTTTCTCCTTTGAACATTAAGTTAGCGTTACTAAGCAGGTCGATGTGCGAAAGGAACATGATAAGTTATAATTTGCTTGGCGGGTAGCCTCAGTCAGATTTGCAAGTCTTCCACTTGTAACGTCCTTCCGCAGTTTTGCGCCTGATTATCCGAATATTAATATCCTATTATCCAATCTTTAACCAATCTGGTGTCACGAGGGAGACTTATTCCACTTTCTGGTAGATAAAAACTGTATTTTCCGCAAAGGTTTTATCCGTATTCCCGTATCATATTCTTCTTTTCTACTGTATACATACAGCATAACCTTCAGGTCATATGCGATTAAAATAAATGAAATCTGAATAAAGTGCACTTACTCGCCTAATTCCTTCTTTCGAAAACTTCAGAAGACCCCCCTCCCTAGTTCGATTATATCACCATTACATGTTAAATTCATATCCAAATCTAACGAACCATTTCTGTATAACCGCTTCGGTAATGAACATCCGAATCAGTATTCATCGTGTTTCCCTTACGTCCTTTCCCAGAAAAATTACATTAAGTTTTAGTACAATTCAGCTGTTATGTAAAAATTTACAATTCAAACTCATAATTAAAAATACTTACCTTCCTTGGATTTTTTAATCATGCATTTGAAAATGAATACAAGATGTATAATTTTCCATAACAATTACAGCTACTGCCATCAGTGATAATAACAGATCTAAAAATTAACTAAAATGCCAAACAAATTTATACTGTATAAAAACGAAGTGAATAAGCCTACTATAATTCTTTTTGTTGCGACAGTTTTCATTGTTATCCTTCGTCCGTTAGGGGGTTTTCTGGAATGCAATTTTCAAGACGGTTTAGTAATGTTTAATCTATTGAAGATCTAACTACTTATAGTTACTAAAATAGAATAGTATTTATTCGTACGCTTTCAAATATATGCATTTAAGTGTGGCAGTATTCATTGCAATATCGTATATCACAAATTCGTTTTAATCAATTTTTAAATGTCGTTTCCACTGACCAATATAACTGTTATAGTTATCAAAACGTATAAATTTTGCATAATTTAATCTCGAATACGCGATTTAACTAACCCGAAAAAGATAAGTATTTTTAATTAAAACATATTTAACTACACATCACCTGAATTTAACCAATTCCAGTTCATCATAATATGGATTGCAGTAAAATATGTCCAGCGAAGATTTTTTAAATAACAAAATATTCAGGCCAAAAATAGATATTTATTATACAAGGAGTAAAAGTGAAACATTTTAGCGTGAGGTGTGAAAAAACACATCGAACGCTAAAAGTAACATTTCCCCGCGTATAATATAATACTTTTTCTTCAATAACAACAAAACGGTGGTTTATAAACCAGAATAATAATTATTACTTTTCAACTAATTCGTTAAATGGAATGATTTCTAAAACAAGCGATACCTGGTTTGTAATAAATGACAAATGTTATTGTATTGTCAGTTTATAAATAAAAGTAGTAAACGCTTGTCGCCGCCATTTTGTCTATTGACGTCATAGGCCAAGCCCACTTTCACCCGTTTATTTCCCGCCCCTTTTTTGACGGCTTCATTCTGGGGTAATTTTCAACCCCTTGATGGAATTTTCATCCCTAATTAGGGTCCTTTTGCTTGTATTAAGAGCCTTTTGGGCAGTTCAGCCACTGGAAGGCAGGCAAATGATTGCAGGTCCTGAGGACAGCCCAATTTACCTGATTGGCCATCCGCCCCTCTGGTTTCTGATTGGTCCTTGGTCCACACCTAGCATCTGATTGGAGGCCTAAGGCTCTGCATTGGTTAAGGAGGGAAATTTGCAATTTTCTAATAAGGGCCTAATCCTAATTTGTAAGACAGCTATATGAACTTGCTCTAGGGTCTGAGTCCCTTGTCGCGGGCCCCTTTGGTGCGAAATTTGAATTTGTTTGTAACGCCATCTGGTTGTGTATGGACTAATCAATATTTTCTGTAATAAAGGTGGCTTCATCTAGCGGTATATTTGTGAGCGAAATTTTTGGGTTTGTAGCGCCATCTAGTGCTGTATGGACTAATGAATGCTTTCTTTACTAGAGGTGGCTCCACCAAATGGTATATTTCTGAGCAAAAATTGAATTTGTTTGTGGGGTTACTTAGCTGTATGTTTTCAAACTAGAAAATGTTTTCTGTAATCGAGATTGATCGTGCACGTCTCTCTCTCGTTTCCCTCTGCTCGTGTTACGGTACTCTTAATTAAAGCAACTAAACTACTAAAAACGATTTCATTTATCAGAGTAAAATACAAAAACAACGGTGATCCTGCAGGGTCGTTTTGTTGTAGTGGAACCATATAGAATTCTTCTCAAGGAAACGTAAATGGTATCCCAGCGGGGGTGATCCAAAGGAATCAAAATATTCCCCGCTGCCATTCTCGCCAATGTAGATAGCGGTCCAATGCTGACCTGGTTTGTTTGCTGGATCCGTTTTCACAATAACTGTACAAGGTCTAAGTGCGTACCTCGGTAATTGATTAGAAGCACATACAAGTCGAAACACATTCTTGTGGCTGAGGATTGATTCAAATATTTCAACCTTTGGAGTTGGTATGAGCCCAGACTTGCAGTAGTAATGCGTTTTACAGAGCGCAAATAGGCTCCTCGATCTTATGGTTTAAACAACTATACGCCCTTGCTTCCTTTTTCAATTTTTTAGTCGACTGGCAGCCAATCTCGTCCAAGTTTAGTATTGGTTTGTGAAGGAATGTTAAAAACTATTGTCTTTCACTACCCTTAACGTAAATTTTGTCAAACGGCAGTAGAGTTCTTATCAGCTCATCTTAGAAATCGTTGTAGGGCACATACCCTGACGTCCATATCAAGTCGTGATATTTATCCTCTAAATCCCTTATCTGGCTTAACATGGGTTTTGATATAAAATAATCCCGAGGTGACTTTATCAGCATCAGTAGTAACGAACCATGATCTTTAATCATGGCAGTTTCTTTCGGTATGAATTCCTTATCAACACCTCTAAACCATTGCACCTCCAAGTATTCGTCCATCTTCTTTCAGCTGCTGCTGTACACTGAAGCCTGTTATCTATGTGTTATCCCTTTCAACAGGCGAAACCCACGACGACATTCCGATGTTTATCGAACTCGATCGCGTTATCGAATTCGGCGTACACCAAACAGTTAACGGTTTCTACAAGCTCTTCTTCAAGACTAACTTCTGGACGAAGGGAACCGTTTCTAACTAAATTCTAGTGCATGCTAGCGTTTGCAGACAAGTCAGGGGTTAGGTTAAAGTCTATTAAACAGTAGCTGTTGGGGTAATCGCTTCTCGATGTATAATTGCCCTCTCAAAGAATGAATACCTGTACCGGAGAATAAGGTGTGATATGCTCTGACATAAACCATTAGCTGTAAAGTCTGGATGGAATTTCTTAGCGGTCAATATATAATCTCATGTAGTTAATGTTGCTGTTATGGAAATTGACTGGATTTGAGGCGTAATCACCGTTGAAGCCTTCATTTGCGACCAAACCTACGATGCATCGTTTAGGTAACTGACCCAAGAAAACATTATCCAATGATTTTCGCTGTATTTTGCTGCAGTTGTTTCTAAAGCTTTAGCGTGTGCATTTTGAATGGTGGAGTTGAATCGCTTACGTGTCAGCAGTAAACTAGCGTCCATAATTCACGTCTTGTAAGTTGAACCGAGCACCGCCATTAGACTAAAGGTATCTCTTGATCGTACAAATTTAGCCTTTAACTCAACACCGCTTATGAAAAACTTCTCTTGATTAAACAAATCCGATCCAATGTATTAATCTGCCCGTCTGTATCATTGTGCCATAAGATATAACCTAGATGTGAACTCTTGACCTCCTTTCCATAATTTAGCAACGTTTCGATATATGAGCGGTAGGCGTAGGTGTTGTTTGGTTGTGACACCATCTTCTGATTTAAGTAAACCTCCCCTTGTGAGAAAAACGAATACATGCAATTGTTTACCAGTGCTACAACATCCGCATCAGTAAGTGATGTGTCGTCTTGCTTTAGAACTTTAGCTGGGATGTACAACATGGTCTGGCTGAAATCTATGTAATCGTTGCCATTTCCGGGCACTACAAGCTCTATTGGGACGTCATCACTAAAAGCTGATAAGGGTTTGTAAAATATTCATTAGCCATTCTCAAAACTTGTCTGCGTCGACGGTAAAGCGAACAAATTCAATTCGGACTTGACGCATTTACAGGATTGGGCATGTATAAAAGCCATTATCTTGAAAATATATTGTTGTAAGTAGGTTTCTTCTTTTTACCAACAACAGCTCTCGGTAGAAAGTGGTTATTGTCGGCCAGGCGTACTCTTTCATAGCCCGAACCCTCCACGATTTTATCGATTTTCTCATCGGATTTACGTTTAAGATACCTGCCTCGTGAAATTTTTCTTGAAAAGATCTCTCTATGACGTCACCAAGAATATTGGCAAACGTTCTAAGAGCTTCCTTTCCAATAGGCTTTGCACCAGACTTAAATAACGATATTATACTTCTAAATATACCACTTAAACAGCTTCCTATTCTGTGACCACGCTGATATGGTGCGCCTTTGTAGATGGAGTCGATAGCGTTACCGGCCTGATTCAGACAATTATGTTGATAACGACAAACCATTATTGCACTTTCTTAAAGTGTTGCTTCAGATACAATGTCCCAAACTCGAATAGCATTGCTGCACCCGTATCTCTTTTTATATTAACCTCGATGTTTTCAAATTCCCGTGTTATCAATGGCATGTAGTGTGCAAAGAAAACCACATCTCTAAGACCTCTGTGAATGTAGTTTTCTGAAGTAATGTTTATTATACGCATAAGCGGAGATAAAACCTCGCCTACAATTTGCGGTTCAACGACGTCGCAATAAACAAACATCTGCATTGGTAATTCTATCCATATACTAGCGGGGTGCGTTGGTATTGGCTCCATAGCTATGTTTTTATACGACTGATAACCGAATTGTAACGCTAAACGTTGTGAGAATTCTAATAGCGAGAGGGAGGTTTTTAATTTCGTAGTAACGCATTTAGTTAGATTATGGTATTCGATTGTTAACAATTTACTTATTAGCTCGGGGTTATTTAACTCGATGGAAATTTCTTCTATATTCGCATAATTTCCCGAGGCGAAACGTAACACATACCATCCGTCCTCAATATAAATGGCTTTCTCGTTGTCGTGTTGAAAATGTGATGCAGCCTTTTTTAATATCGTCTCTAACACACCCTTTTCTCGTGCGGGTGGATCCATTCCATAATAAATTAAATTGTCTGTCGCACTTACAGCGGCAAAAGAACAATGGTACTGAATTTCCGATATACCTACAACTCATGGGCCTGTTAATATTATTCGTTTTGACAGTAATAAAACTTGACGTCATATTGTCGGGAAAATACGTCATAGAACAGTTACTCAATAAGGTAAGATAAAACGCCATTTTTTATATCTCTCAGCTGCGAAGCTAACATCCAGCTATTAAATTTGTCACTGTATCAACGCCACCTGACCAGGTATTGTTTATGTCTTTATCAACCGTAACAACTTGCAACTGGCGGTCTTCTTTTTATCACTGCACTAATTGTAAAACCTTCCTCACTCCAATTCGTTTCATATCCCTTCTCAAAGTGTACTTAGCTCTGGCGATTCTAACATGTTCATTTAGGATAAAGTGATGTGCCTAAGCCTCTCGCGTACAGGTTATTCCACAATTCCAAAATGTTTTCGTTGTTTACAGCCGCAGGGGCCATCTTTATACTTGAATGAGGGCTATTGTTGTAAGCAGTCACTAGTTTTTGGAGTACATCGATATACTGGTTGGAATTTTTGTGGCTGAAATAACGCCGGTATGTATGCGCTTTTAATCAGTTACCGAGGCACACACCTAGACCTTGTACAATTTTTGTGAATACGGATGCAGCAAACAAACCAGGTCAGCATTGGACCGCTATCTATATTGACAAGAATGGTAACGGGGAATATTTTGATTCCTTTGGACGACCCCCACTAGGTTACCATTTACGTTTCCTTGAGAAGAATTCTAGATGGTTCCGCTACAATAAAACGACGCTGCAGGATTACCATTCGGATGTGTGTGGACTTTATACGATAATGATTTTGTATTTTAGAATAAATAATTTACCAATGCTTGATTTTGTAAATAAGTTTTACACTATGTGTTTAGTTATAAATAATGAGATAATAAATTTACTGTGTAATGCTTGCATTTCAACCATTCTACTCAGATAAATAATAGAGCTTTTAGTAGATTAGTTGTTTTAATTAAGAGTTCCGTAACATAACCAGAGAGAAACGAGAGAGGGACATGCACGTTCAACCTCTATTACAGAAAACATTTTCTAGTTTAAAAACACACAGCTAGATAACGCAACAAACAAATTCAAATTTCGCTCAAAAATATACCGTTAGGTGGAGCCACCTCTAGAGAAGAAAGCATTCATTAGTCCATAAACCACTAGATGGCGCTCCAAACTGAAAAATTTCGCTCAAAAATATACCGCTACGTAAAGCCACCTTTATTACAGAAAATATTCATTAGTCCATACAGAATTAAATGGCGCAACAAACACAATTCAAGTTTCCCACCAAAGGGGCCCACAAGGCGCTCAGACCCTAGAGCAAGTTCATATACCTGTCTTATGAAATAGAATTAAGGCCCCCTTATTAGAACACTATTTCCAGCCAAGAGGGCTCAGACCCTAACACAGGTTCTTATAGCTGTCTTACAAATTTGCATTAGGGCTCTTATTAGAAAATTTCAAATTTCCTGCCGTAACCAATCCAGAGCCTTCGGCCTCTAATCAGAGCTCAGAGGCTAGGTAGGGACCAAGGACCAATCAGAAACCAGAGGGGGCAACAACCAATCAGGTAAAAGGGGCTGCCCTTAGGACCACCGATCAGAACATTGTATACGCACGCATTAGCCTACCTTCCAGATGCTGAACTGCCAAAAAGGGTCTTAATACAACCAAAAGGGCCCTAATTAGGGGTGAAAATTCCACCAAGGGGCTGAAAATGGTCCGCGAAAAGAAACCGTCAAAAAGGGCGGGAAAATGGGCGGGTGAAAGTTGGCTTGGCCTATGACATCAAAAAACAAAATGGCCGCGAAAAATGTCCCTGTTCTACTTGTACCCCACTAGCGCTATTGAAACCAGAAAATTCCTCTAATTTCAAAAATTATGTTGTAGTATATGAAAAATCATAAAATGTGAAATCCTTATCGGAAAATTGTTAATGGCTTATTTATTTTTAATTTCCCAGAAAATGAAGCCATCTAGCTTATGGTCACAATATTACTAGTTCATGGTATTTATGGGTCATTCTCATATTTGCAATTAGGCCGAATAACAATAGATGATGTTGATGAATTAGAAACGTCACTGATAATCAAAATTTTAGAAAATAAAAATTATGTTCAAAGAAGGTTGTTATTAATGGAAATTATTTAAAATAATATAGGAATTGCGTTAAAATTATCAGTTGCAGTATGCGTGTGTGAACGTGTAACACAGCTTTACGAGTATTTCAACTGGAATTTGCGAAATTTCTTCAAATCTTCTAATGGTTGTGGGCGATTAATATAGACTTTACCTTTTAAGTATTCCACCAAAAAATCTGATGCCAACAACAGAATCGCCTAGGAGGGAAAGTGTCTCTAAGAAGAGCAACCGTTTCAGCGCTATGCGCACGTAGCTCCATTATGCTAGAAT